>ONZK01000804.1:53776-66272 GCA_900322385.1 Pharnaceum exiguum | reverse complement strand
TGTTGTTCCTCTGCCGTTAATATATTTCATCTTATCAAGTATTCTTTGAAAGTTCTTCTACTACCAAAAATTTGGCTTTTATCCTTCTTTTTCTTTTTTTTTTTTGAAAAAGTACTGTTTTCTTTTCTGATGTTGATTTGTTTGGTTGATGTTAGCTTCTACTGTAGAGCCATATAGCCAGTGTAGGTGAATGACTGGCTGCGGTATCTGCTTACCAGCTTCCTTGAGATTTATTTCATATACAATTCCTTATTTTTCTGCCTTGTGCTTCTGAGGTGTGCTATTAGAGAATATATGTGCTTACTTCCTTGTGTACTCTTTTCATAATTTTTGTATAAGTTGCCATGGTATTTTGTTCTCAATCTTAAGAGTGATGCCTTTTATCATGGAAACCATTGTTGTTGGTTGGCTTTGGGATTTAGAGAAGGTGCACCTTCCATGGCTTCAGTAATGATTTTTGATTTTGGTAAAAGACGCCCTCATCTGGCCACGTCCTCCATCCCCAACACCCATTCATAGAAATTTAGTCACACACTAGTACACTACCCTTTCGGCCCTTCTAAATAGATTGTGCTATATAAAAAAAAATAAGAAGATATTCTTCACTATCGATCTTTTCATCAAATTTGTAACAATGGACAATTAACAGTGTTGTAACTTTTTATTTTTAATTTTTGGACATGTCATAGCTAGTTTGAGACTTTGAATGTTGCATTTGTGATGCAGTGGTCCGTCAAGATATGACTGGGATTCCAACACACAAGCTTGGGTCTACAGACGAACTAAAGAAAATTTGTCGAGTCTTCTGGAGAGCGAGCTAGAGAAGCTGTGTGGGGAACCCATCAAACTCCCCTAACCTTCTTCAAGCCATCCAGGGTATCTATTGCTTGTTTGTGTTCTCCCTGGCTCTCCCCTTCCTGTGTTTTTGGGTTTTCTACCGGTAGTTACTTCCTGTACAATAATGGCTTTTGAAATTAAGAATGGAATCTTTGCCAATTTTGTGGTATAATTCCTTTCTGTTCTTTTGGAGCTCTTTTGCTAAATGTGAACCCAACTTAACTGTTGTCACAATTTCACCATCAATATTCCAACTGTTGCCAAATTAGTGAATTACAATAACCCATTGTGAAATCAGCATTCCTTTTGGAGAATGTGCATGTGGACGCCTTTGCATGCATAAAGAGTAAGGATAAGGACTTATCATATGACATCAGACCACATTTTGAGCCCTTTAACCAGAGAAGAAAAAGAATGAAAGATCTAGAATGAGGTCATATGATGTTATCTTGCTATAATAATGTATATCAACTTGATGAGCTTTGGATAAATGTATTTGTGCAGCGGTACACTAATATCGTGATGCATTATGGTATCATCTTGATGCATTTTATCTGCATACTTTCTTCAACACGTAAATGGTGGTGTCCCTTCTGCGTTTTTATTTATTTATGTTTTGCTTCCTCATGCAACTTGCGCGGGCAAGTGTGCTTGTTGCTTGAGTTGGATACTTTGGAGTGGATGTAAATCTACTCGTTTCTCCTAAAAGAAGGCCCATGTTCAATTATGGAGTCTATAATCCAAGGGCTGCATTTAAACAAACAAACATGGGCGAGGTCACTAAGCTGTATTGCTGTGTATCTTATTTCTAGCTACCATCAATACTTATTTGTCCAAAGTTAGGGACTAAAAGCTTCACAAAATTATGTTACATAGCTAATAATTTGAAAGATTAGGGTTAGTGGATTATTGCTATGCTTCGGCTACTCATTTGTAATCATTTATGTTCTCCGCCATTTAACACATTGCGAAGAGAAACATTATGCTAATGGGTAATGCTTGAATGTCACAAAACAAATCGTGTTTGTGTTGCATTTTACTCACTTGTATCATCACGAGGTCATTTAAGAAAGTTAACAGAATATAATAGGCTGGGTAAAACGTAATACTCCGTATCAATTTTTGTCCAATGTTAGCTTAATAAGTTGAGAATGTTGTGGTCAATTTGAGAATGTGCGCATACATTTGCTCCAAATAGCACTACAACAACACGTTCTAAGGTCTTGAAAGTACGGAACCTTGGATCTTGGGGGCCAAGTGATGACGGGGAAGTTTCAGAAATTAAAGTTGAACTATCAAACATACAATGTGGAGAAAGATTGGAATAGAGAGGGGGAGATTATGGTTGTGAAAGAAATTGTTATTACATGACACATTGACAGCTATAGAGCACCACAGGGTTAGGAGCTACGTGGATGAATGGGTTTCATTTTAGAACTTAAGAAGTTAGGGGAGTGGACGATAAATGGGTCAGCATTAGTGAAAAAGAAAACCAAAAAACAAAGGTATGAGTTTCAAAGCTTTAACCAATGAGAAAGTGAAACGTATATGTGATCAGATGTCTGCTGTCTTCGCAATTTGTCTGGTGATTCTGGTCACCTCATTTGTGTTCAGCAAATGCCAAGTAGCCTAAGATTCGGGAATTTTGTCTTTCATTTGTTCACAGCTTGAGAAAAATCATTAGATGATAGGTATGATCAAATCACAAGTAAAAGTTACTGGACCAATTAATTATTCGATTCTCAGTCTGAATAGTTTAACATACCAGTGTGATATCTTGTAATAACATCATTATGTTTCTACCACGTGAACGAAGAGTGAACATACATGCCTTAAGCCCTCTAACAGACAATTTGGTTATCTATCAAACAAGTACATCCGAGCTTGAATTTGCATAAGATATGTTTCAATGAGCATGAAATTATCCTTGCCGTTCACACATAACTCGTACTCGTAGTAATGTTAGACACATCAAAGGCAATAAGGGAAGGCAGATACCCATAAATGGCTCTTATGCAACGCATTTCATTAGATTATGGTAACATATCCCATGAAACCAAGCAGCCTTTTATGGCATGGAGTTTCTTTGTCAGCATTAATAAATACAAAACCGTAGTTCGGTTTTTAAAGCCATGCATATTGATGCTTCTGTTTAGGGTAGGAGTGTAGGACCGTAGGAAGAGAGAGCAATGCAAGGAAGTTGGCCAAGCCAGTTGGAATTATATACTCAACGGCCCTTGCCTTAGATTTGACAACTACTGAATAGTGACCGGTAATGCCGGTTAGTCGGTAACTCACTAGCTAGCTACTTCCAACTTCCTCATCTTTTGGGGGAAAAGATGTGGAAAATTGAATGCAAATCGTGAGATTTTTCATGGTATAAAATGACTAATTGTACCATCACAGCATCACGGACATGGCTACATAAGTGTTGAGTCCTAGTATTACCTTCCTCAGTCATGAAATGAAAACAAATTGGTATTGCAAGTAGTTTATTGATGGAAGTTGACACCAAAAGAAAAAATATTACACAATTTGCAACGCGTTTACGGTATTGAAATTCTGATGTAGTACTCATACAGAGTACGAGTAGTACTTGGTCGTATTGGAGAGGACAGATTGTTCTTTATGAGTGAATTTTACGGAATTAAATGTATTTTTATTCTCCAAATACCATTAAAAAAAAAGAGTCCTAACAGCAAGGTCTCCTCTATTACGTATATTGGTAATATTACGTATATGTACAAAATCTCCATTATGCTATGATTCTCTCGGATATCATGTTTTCGATCAGTTTAGGCTTCATTCTTCGGGCCTTAAAAGTTGTTGTCCATTACTTTCAAATTAGCCATCATATTGCTAGATAAAATATTGTCATTCAAACACTCAGGAAATTAGGATTCTATCACACGTGAAAAAATTGCTGTTTAGATAAAAGCATAAGCATATACAAAGAATGGTGGAGAATTTCAAATAACCTTGTATAACAAAATGAGTACGTAAAAGAGTCGTGATTCGTGAATTTTTTTTCCCATTCTAAGTCATTAGCTAATTGACCATTGATCTTGTCGCCCCTGCATTGGTCTTGTTTAAGAGAAAGCCGGAGTAATTAGCTGTTAGTAGTTAGTATACTTTAACAACTAGTTGGTTTGAGTTGCTTGGTATCAGTTAGCAGTTTTACAGTATTATTTGTGGATAATTAGTTAAAAAATGTTGTGAATACCTTTGTAGTGTTTGTCCGCGCTTGGATCTTCTCTAGTTATCGAAAGTTTCCAGTTGTAGTTGAGAGGTTGTGATTGGCTGATTTTTATTTTCTTTTTATTCCCCAAAATTCCCCCAATTTTTCTCTTGAATCCCAACGTGATAAATTCAACAGGAAATCTCTTGTTTTCATGGGAACAGGAGAGGATCCTGACACTGTTTGGCCCCTCAAAACTATTAATTACGAGACATAACAAAGAACATTTTTGCCGATCAAAAAATTCTTATATCTACAAATACTAAATGCTCGGTCTAAATGCTCTTTGCCAAATAAGGTCAGCGTATAGTAGTATGAAAGCAACTTTTTGGCCTTCATATATAATGTTATTTGTTGCGACTTTAATGTATATAGTAATTCAGTATATACTTGGCCGTAGTTAGACAATACGTTTTCATTCCTTAAAATTGTGGTTCCATTTTCACCGCCTTAATATTTTGCTTAAATATGAAAAGAAAAAAAGGAAGGGCTTACAGATCGAAGACTCGCTAGACCAAAAATGCGAATACTTACATCGTACACTCGGTAGACTTCGTATCATTCTCTTTGTTTATTTTTCTTTTTTTAGGTCCAATACTTCATAAAAAATAAAGGGTCCAATCTTTAATCATCTGCATACAAAATATGGGTGTATGGGTACAAGGTACACGAGGGTGTATGATGTAATTTACCCAAAAACGCCCATTTATTTATTTAACAAGCACAACCAAAACATAAGCCAATTAACAGAAAAAATAATTCAGGAGTGTGGCTCTCGTGTGCCGCCAAATAATAAATTCATGTTGCCCAACTCGATACGACAGCGCGTGACTATTTCAAAAGTTGGCGCGTGGAGTGTTCAGATAGTATTACTTTCATCAATATGGAACCCCATTGGGCGGCTGTACTGAAACCAAGGCCAACAAGGACCCGCTTAAGTTTTGGAATTTTAGATACTCTGCCAATTGACCTTCATTTCTCGCTAAATTACCCTTTGTTGATTGTATTTTTTATCTAACCCAAAAAAAATTGCACAAAACGAATACCAACGTTGTATATATTTTTTAAAAAGAAAGCGTATCAACTACTATATCAAGGTTATAGTCGTAGAATATCATACTAGTATTAGTCCTAAAAGAATACTCGTACGAGAAAAGTCTGTTAAAGTATTTTTTGTGTTATGCCGTGATATCAGTCAAACAAGTAATAATTTATTTGTGAAGAAATTTTATGAGAGGATGGACTCATAGAAGAAACTTCCTATCATCTTTGGTTGAAAGTATATAATTAGGCTTTTCAGTTCTAATAAGCTAACAATCTTGATTGTCTCTAATGGTTTTAGGGCTACTAATTATTAGTGATCCCCTTTTATATTCATAATAATTATTTGACAAAATTTATCCCGTTTTGTCTCATTTGCGATTCTACAAAAAGTGGTTGCATAAGTATTTAGTATATTTAACCAAAAAAAAAAAAAGTATTTAGTATGAAACCATTTGCATAAGTTTTTGTGTTTAATTATAATATTCGACAAGTCAACACGATTGCACTCACATTGCATTTTAAAAGTTATTAGTAGGTCAGCTGATTTTACTTTAGCTTACAATCAATCAATACGGATAGTTGGTCATTTTGTATAATATCGCAACTGACAAATATAATAACCATGTGCTGTAAGCTATCAGTCAATTGATCAATTGATGACAAACAAAATCTTGATCATTTGAGAGTTTGAGACAAAGAAGGTTATTTGACTATCATGACAAACTACAATGAAACAATTGTAGCCTGGTGTGATCTGAAGACTGTTATTTATGTCATGAATACGAGAACCCAGGTTAAGCTTCTTTTTTTTTCTTTTTTTGAGGGAAGAAGAGGTTAAGCTTTTGATTTGCGTGTGTTGTAAGAATGTTACTAGTAATTTGCAAACTGCAATGTCATTATCCCCCTTTTTCTTTTTCTTTTTTCGTTTTTTGTTTGTTCTCCTTCCGCATGACGACGTACGTTTCACTAGTTTGGTCCCCCTCTATCCGCTTTTGGCACTCTAATTCTACATGCATAATTCAATCGCAATGAATTAGTCGATTAACTAAATTAAATGATCGGTGTTAAATATAACTATAACGAAAGGACCATATGCTTTTCGGGCTAGATCCAATCTGTTGATTCCAGTGATCAATAGTCATTCTTTAAGGATTGTTAATCAGTAAGGTTTTAGAAGACATGTATATATATGTAACTAGTTATTCATCCAGTCTCAAAAATGGCTTGTCAAACTCAAGCAACTTCAGTACCGGTTGCATTGTGCAAATGTATGGATTTGTTCGAAGAAAACAATGGGCGAGAAGAATTTCTACTTCATGAAATAGTAGGGCATCATTCTCCACATTCTTCGCGCATTTGAATGTCTCTTTACCTCTTTCTAAGAGTATTCGGGTGGATTACATGTCTTCAAGAGGGCTCACGAAATACCATATTGAGACATAAGGTTTCAATTCGGCCCGATATAATATATGGGGAAGAGAAACATTATTACTAAGTTTAGCCTGTAGAGGTTCCATCCTACAAAGAATTCGTAATATGAGAAGTGATCCTATAGGCTTTTATTCAGATTAAACCTTTCACTACTCTTTGATGTAGGACAACATTTTACACAAGTTGCTTGTGTACAAAGTTTCATATAGAATACCATTTGTAGTTGTTTTTCTATTTCCTTTGAAAATAATAACAACAGAAGTAATTTCTATGGAACGGATAAAAAAGAAATTTTAAAAATCTTTATTTGTGGACAAAGGGAGTAATTAACCTCTAATCGAGACATGCATATAAATGAGTCGCTCCTTCAATCAGATAACTACAAATGACTTTTAATCTCACCTCCTTGATCCCTAAGTCGTTAACCCGGCCATAGTTCACAAGATATAACAACAACAATAATCAGGTGTATGCTTAATTCCCATTTAATAGGGGTACTCGGCGTAAGGACATAGACAACCTTACTTTTGCTTAGGAAAATAAGAAGATTGTTTCCAACATCCATAGTTTACAAGATGATACAATAAAAGATTATGTTGATAGCTCTAGTGTACGTTACGTTGCTAATGGACAATCATACGCAGCATGTAGACACAATCACAAAAGCAAAGGGAGGAAGTTTTATGGACTAAGAACATTGGAAGTATAGATCATACGTATCTTACATGGGAACATTGTTAATCTTCCAAAAGATCTGGTTGGCGCGCGTTCTAGTATACGGGGTTTATCACGTGAAGCAGACTATACAGAATGAATGAATTAACAATTAAGGATTCTCGTCATGATCTCTGTCCTTCTACATAGATAGCTAGGATGCAGAGCAGCTTTAATGTCCCAAAATGGTGTATCATCTTGTGTTCCATTTCAATTTAGGGCGTTCGTAATTTGTTAACACATTTAAATTAAAATGCAATAACAAATCACATACGCTCGAGATTAAGTAGAGCACGAGATGGTACACCATTCTGGGACACCAAAGTTCCACTGGCTAGGGTGAATGCAACTTCAACTCATATTCAAAGATAGAAATGGGTTATGTTTTATTCGTCCGTATTACAACAATTCAGTTTTTTCACTTCAGTTCAATTTTTTCAATCCCCAACATCAAAAAGAACCGAGAGCCGTCCAGAGGATGGACGGCGGAAGGAGCTTTTAGTTCAGTTCTTTTCATTATTTTACGGTTCAGTTCAGTTTTATTTCATGTCCTATCAGTCGACCAAATCACACCCGTACCAGTATAATGGGTTAATTAAACACTCTTTATGCACCGAAGAAATTTCTCTTGATGCTCTCACCGGAGAGATTGAAGAAGAGAAGCTGACAAATCTAAGGCCTTTCGTTTAGTTTTATTAGTCTCCTTGGCAAATAGTAGGATTAATGATTAATGGAAAGATGCGTTAATTAAATCAAAGGTCCACCCACTTCTTGCGAAATGACAGGAATAACCCTTGAGAAGCCACGAGTTGAGAGTGATTCGTTTTCTGTTGGGTACCTCTACCGACCTCTAAAGGGACACTTGAGAAAGCATTAGTGAAGAAAGCCATGGACGGAGTAGCTACATGAAATTTCATATGCGAGACTGTTCGTCATTTAACACATCATTAGGCCCCGTTCTATACAACTGAACTTTACTGAACTGAACTGAACTGAACTGTACTGAATAAAACTGAACAGAACTGAACTGAACTGAAAAAAACTGAACTTTTTGTTTAGTTGTTTTGACACTCAAACACTTGTCAAAACCCTATCAATATGGTGCGTTTATGAAACTACATGATAAGACCTTTCCAATGATATAATAATAACTAAGAATGGATATCGGGATCAAAACTTATTGCGTTTTCAAGTTACGAGCTGAACTGCGAAAAACTGAACTGAACTGAATTGTAGTTGAAAAGAACAGGCCTTAATCAATTACTTGTGTTTTTTTTTTTTTTTGGGTGTATCGTGTATGAAATTTTATTATTAGCTTAGAATATCTAATAAAAAAGACGGTCTTATTCAAAAGTTTTGACATGGACAATGTGTAACAAATTTAAAAAACAAAAAATGAGATCATTCTATTCAAACCAAAAAAAAATAAAAAATTCAGAATCAGTAATTGATTATGATTTTATATAACTGTTAACTAGCTGCAATTTATAGAAATTATAGTGAATGTGATTTTTCTGATTAGGTGACTGGAGTTTCTTTTCTAATTGAAAGTCTTAGAAAACTTATCTCCAAAATCGGCGGTAAAGAAAATGCTCATGAACTTTGTTTTTGGGTGTAAGTGTGGTGTATAACTGACTAGTGGATGTTAGTTGCTGTATAGGTGCAAATCTGCAAGGATGGCAGTTTGGTGGGAAAATGTACCAGAGATCTTTCATCAATAAAGTCTTTTCGCATAGGAGAGGTTTCGTGATTTGGTAATTAAATTTGTTATGTCATTTGCTGTTTTGAGCAAAAAATGATGGTGTTTTATCCATGGGGGGAGGTTGGTTTGGTTAGGCAAAAAATTGTAAATAAAATAAAAATATTGTCCAGGCTTGGAAATATGGTTTACACTTGGACACGCGTCGGGAGATATGCACACAGTGATACAGATTCTAAATCGAGAAAAATGAGTGGAAATTTGGATTAGTTTGCTTTGCAAGTTTGCATTGGTCTTGAACACTTTTGCGAGATTAGTATTTGCAAAGACGGCTTATGCAACATTGTTTAAAGTTTAAACTACTCTGGCGAGGACCACCTTACTCTCATGTTGCGCTTTTCTTTTTCTTTTTTTTTTGGTTCGAGGCTCTATTAGGCAATTTTGGAGTGTTAATATGACTTATATCTTAAATTTTGAGTCTCTTCAACATGACGAGCTGAAGTTGAAGTTGAAATTTAAAGTTATGACTATAGCGATAGTGAATCTTAAAGTCGTAATGGATACACTTATTAAGTTATTATGGTGTTTGGATAAAATTAGGCGTTGTTGAAATTTATTTAATGTTTTTCAGTAAATTAGATTTTAGTCCGATTTAACATTGTTAATTATTTTTCCATTCTATTCAAGAAGTATTCAAGCTTGCGTCAATCAACTTAAATAAAGCCTGAGTTATCAGTTATGTACTTATGTCAACTAGCATCTTAAGAAAATAACCCTTCAACTGGGGGGCTCGCTCAATTTCACGAGTTTGGATCCTCTCCATTACAAGTGATCACTTACTAGTGTTTGAGGGGATGTGGGGTGCAACAAGCATAAAAAGACAATTAAATATTAGGTAAATGTTACTTAATTGTTAGAATAAATCTAAGCCATTAGATAGATTACTTGGACTCGTAAGTGATTTTAGGTAAACGAAAGGATCCAAACTCCAATTTCACACCCTTCATAACCTTTCATAAAATTAAAAAGAAAAGTATTTTAAAAAATGGAAATAAAAGGGAACGAAATGTTGAGGTTTTTCTAATGTCAATAAAATAACATACTGTAGTCTGTAGTTCAATACGGTTCAAATGATAGATTTGTACTACTACTATGTTAGAAGATTGGGGAATATTTTATTGATTGTGGTCTTGGCCAACGCATGTCTACTTTTGTGGTTTTGAAATTCTGCTTTCAGACGACTCCACCACCGGTACGTGTTAATCACACTCTCTAAGAGGCAAGTGGTCGATGCTAGAGAAAACAGTTGGATAGCCCAACAAACCTCTCCTTCCCCAGCTATTGGGTATGAAACTGGTGTGTCCTTTCTCTTTATTTTTATTTATACCGTTCTTTTTATTTGAGTGTGAGTGAATGACATTTTATCAAACTCTTATTAATATTGAGCTCTTATGGCATTTTTAATATGTTCTTGAAATGATATCGGTAATAAGTAGTAACTAGTGAAGCTTCTTCCGTTAACAAGTTGTGACTTTAACTAAATTGGATGGATTTAGACTTCAGAGTTGGCCACGAATCAACTTGAGTTGACTTCAAGCTTATTTGGGATTGAGCTACCTTTAAATAAAAAAACTCATGTCTAGCTCGCTTATATACGACTTGAATTGAGACGACTTATTAGAGTTGAAAAGAACAGTCCCAATTCAAGCACTTTCCACCAATTTTTAAACACAAAATATTGTGCGACTCCGTTTCATATATGAACTGGATATTAATGACCCATTAGCTAAACAATAATGACCCATCTCACCATCTCATATATAAAACTAGTTTACACAAATTTTCCGATTATTAAATACAAGATTCCTTGTTGTGGACAATTAAATCTTGATGTATTGAACATTGCCAAACTAGATTGAAAATTACTTAAAACTTCAATGGAACTTTTACATATGAAATGTAAATTGGCTTAATCTTGGGGAATAGGCGCTTATAATTTCAATTATGTTCAATTCAAAGTAGATTGTCCATCGATCGTTTGATAATTACCCGCGGACAAGATAAGTAGTGAGAGTGTTAGAGTAATCCACCGGGTCAAAATCCGATTGGAGCACTTTCCCTTAGCCCTCTAAAGCTAATAAAGAAATTCTATTAATTTTAGAGATATATAGGCACATAAAGATTGTGGGTCGTTGATACGAAAGATCACTGATGTATAGCCTAATCATTTTCCAGATTAGCCATCCAATTCAGATAACTTCAATCAAATTGTCAGTTTACTAAATAATATTACTGAATTTGCTTTAATTAACATGGATGAATACCAAATTACACTTCATTAGCTCTCGGAAGAAAATTAGACTTCATTAGGCTATACATCAAAACAACATTGGAGTTGGGAACTTGGGATATAGCTATGACACCCGTCACTAAACTATGTTCCATACACTATACAGTCTCATGAGTTACGCCCACATGTGGACCATTTTTTTCACCCTTTCAATCAATTGTATATTCATCCATTTAAAGATTTGATTTACTCTTGATGCTTTAGGGGATGTATTTCGTCGCAGGCTAGCTTGTGACACCGCTGGAGAAAAGATCACTTCTAAGTTCTAAGAGAGTTCTGACTTCTAAGTTATGTTCCATACACTATACAGTGTAACTTTGTCTCCACGCGCATCGCCTGGGTGTTTGGGCACGGTCCTGCTTGAGATTCGAATGAGTGAACAAGGACCAGCCTTTTTGGCTTTTGTCGAGGCGCAATTTTTTTTTAACTTTTATTGTCTTAACTTAACTGAAACTTTTTTAAATTTAAGGAATTGATAATCAAATTTGATTCTTAATTTTTGATAGTGCCTCAATTTTAATCATTAAAAGGAACGTCAACCTCTTGACATTTTTTAATCTTGATTGCAATAATTTGAAGTTTCATTGTACTCACTTCAAGAGTTAACAGGTTTGAACTCAATGCACAAATTTGGATTATTAATATTATTATAACATTATGTATGAATAAGTGAACAAAAATGTCAACAAATCAACAAGAATAGACAAATGAATAATTTTAAATGAAATATGTCATCTTCTTAGACTAATAAGGAATACATTGAATTATCTACATTAATGGTCATCAATGCACTTTATTATATATTTCAAAGAGTTATTATAGAATAAGGAATACAATGACCAATAGGATATTTTTTTGGGCGTGTGAATTAGGGGTGTAAACGAGTCGAGTCGAGCTCGAGCCGTCTAGGGCTCGGGCTCGGCTCGCATATCCTAAGGCTCGGCTCGGGCTCGGCTCGAAGCCCGGCGAGCCGGAAAATATGAGGCTCGGGCTCGGCTCGTTTTACAAACGAGTCGGGCTCGAAGCTGATGCGAGTCAGCCTTAAATAAGACAATCTCACATTTTTAAAAAAAAAATTAATATAAATTTATAAAATGTACTAAATATTTAATTACTAAATTTGTATTTGTTAATACTTAAATATTAACTTAAAATTTGACTCTTATAATTATTTATCAATTAC
>ONZK01000804.1:34983-53390 GCA_900322385.1 Pharnaceum exiguum | reverse complement strand
GCAAAACGAGTCGAGCCGAGTCACTGTACCCTTGGCTCAAGCTAGGCTCGTTTGACAGGCGAGCCGGCTCGGGCTCGGCTCGAGCTCGCTGTTGACCGAGCTCGAGCCGAGCTTTGACCGAGCTGAGCCCGAGGGCTCACCGAGCCGACTCGGTTCATTTACACCCCTAGTGTGAATAGTGAGAAACTTATTTATTTTTTCCTCTAATTATTTAGTGATTGTAAGTTTTTTTTGGGTTTCTCAAAAGGTTTCCTTAAACTGTTTGAGCCCAAGTTTAATTCTCGCTTACAGTGTGTGCATGTCGCTAGCCTAAGAGAATTTTGCACATAATAAGAATCGAGCACATGACCTCCTCGTAATTAGATCGTTCCCGCAAAAGTGAACTCAATGAGGCCTTAACCTTATACCACAAAGTTAACCCCAATTAGGTTAGCGACCATATGATATTTAATCAAAATATTTCTCATTCATCACAAGATTGCCATTTGTGCAACATCTAGTGTGTTTTTTTATCGCGATTTTAGTGATATACTTCCCTATCTAGATATGGTCGTACATGTTATTGTTGGATGTTAATAACAAAATATAGTTCAATTTAGAAAAAATTGTACAAAACTCCCCCGATTTTTCCCGACTTTGTACACACCTCCCTTTAACCTTTTTTTTTGTATGAAACTCCCTTAGATTTTGTTGACCTTTGTAAAAAGGTGCATTTGACCAATTTAGATTTTTCATTCCCATTTTACCCCTACACACACGCACCGAATTCCCTCCCAAATCATACCCTTTTCCCCTCCCATTTCCCCTATTTTCCCTCCAACATTTCCCTCCCCCTTTTCATCCCAATTCATTTCTCTTTAACTCTTCATTCTCCCACCAACAAAAGTCATGTCTTTCTTTGACTAAAACTAAAAGTATTAACAACCCATTTGAGGTGCAAACATAAAATTCCCAACTTTTTTTTGACTACCTACACAAAAAATAACAACAAAGGGGCTGAATTGTACCTGTGTGATTAGTATAGCACAAGCCACGAAGATTTTTCTGATTTTGCTGATGAAATGAGATTGATGGTAGGGTAAGATGAAGAGATTTGTGAGAGAGGAGTAAGAGGGAGTTAGTGTGTGCTTGAGGAGTGTTAAAGAAAAGAATTTAGTTTTGGTTTAGGGGGAAAAGCGAAATTGGGAATTCTGATTTGGGAGGGAGTGTAGTACGTGTGGAAGGGGGGAGTGTTAAGGGGTAAAATGGGAAATAAAAGTCCAAAACGGTCAAATGCACTGTTTTATAAAGGTCAACAAAATCTAAGGGAGTTTCATACCAAAAAAAAGGTTAAAGGGAGGTGTGTACAAAGTGGAGAAAAACCGAGGGAGTTTTGTACAATTTTTTCTTCAATTTAACCAAAAACTCTTAAAATTTACAACCCTATCTTTTTAATCCCTACTCCTTCACAACCCGTGTCAAAGTAGTTCTTATTGATTGATTGCGTGTCAAAGCAGTTCTTATTGATTGAATGCGTGCAATTAGATCAGTTGGAGTGATTTCTTAATGTAATTTCTCGATAATTAACTTGAACGGTAATGGTTATAAGTGGTATTTTTTTCTTTCGTTTGAAAATGAGTGCTTCAATCAAGGGAATATGACTTATTACATTCAAAAGTTACGACTTGAAGTGAAAAAGAGTGAACTGAACCGAAAAAGTCTGAACTGAACCGAAATTAAGTTGTAAAGACTAAAGAACATGCCTATAATCTCAAGGTGATCGTATACATAAAAAGAAAATCTCGAATTCATCAGGTTGAGATCATTATCTAGTGTGGACAGATTATTACAAATGAATAACCGATGTGATATTTTTGGTTAGGTGATTAATATATGTCTTCGTGTGCAATAATTATTAGTACAACCAATTAACAATTCAGAAAATTGTACCATACGCGCATAACAACTCAGATATATTGAGCTAACTACAGTATGACTGTATGACCAACGTAATGTAATAGAGTGGGCATTCAGCAAATCACAGCCGTCAGATTAAGTAACTTTTGAGTGACGCCAACACTTGAGCGACCAAATCCAATGGCCAACAGTCCCCTTTCTTCCAGATGAACACACGCGTACTAAACGTCATCAACGCTTTCGCATTTAAACCTCTCCCTAAAATTAAAATAAAAAAAGCAAATGCCAAGCCAAGGCCCAAAGCTAAGCAAAACCACATAAGCCTCTCTACTTACTCCAAAGAAACCGATCTTCTCCCTTTCCTTTCTCTACCTTACCTTACCTTACCTTACCATTCACCATACTATTCTCCTCCTCTATTCCACTCTCTCTCCTCCTATCCTCCTATTGTTGTTATTGTTTGTTATTATGAGAATCAATTCATTCTCACATTCTCTATCACACCTAATGTATGAGCTTTGTCCCTTTCTTATGCGTTATTAAACTTAAAACTCTTCCCTTTATACACAATACTCTCTCACAAACAACAACTACCCATCAAACAAACCCAATTCATCAAATTTCCCCTCAAGATGTCCTCCTCTGGCTTCTCGGGGAACCCCAACAATAACAACAACAATTTCTTCTACAATAATATGAACATCAACAACGGCAACAATATTAGTGGTGTTGATGGGAGCAATTCTTTGGCATCGTTTCGACAACAGATCGCGGCCGCGCAACAACAACGGCGTCAACCCGATTTGTTTATCGGGAAAAGAACGTTTAACGACTTCCAGCAACATCAAGGATCATCTCAACAACAACAACAACAACAACAACAATTGAACAACAATAATAATATTCCGCTCTCGATGCTTCTCCAACGGCACCAGCAATTGCAGCAAGACTTCCAACAACAACAGCAGCAGCAACAACAACAACAACAAGCGAATAATAATATGTCGCAGATGTCCATGCTTTTACAACAGCAGTATTTGTTAAGATCTGTCAAACAAAAAAACAACAGTTACAATTACCACCACAACAACAACATGAACAATAATCACAACAACAACAATATTAATAATATTATTAATCTTGCGTCAAGCCCGGTCTCTCCTTTATCACCATCCATTGATCTTTTCTCTCCTACCCAACACAACAACAACAATAACGTAAACAATACTCTTCGCTTCGGTCTCCCTCTCTACCGGCAAACCCAACCACTTACACAACAGACTCCAATCTCTCTCCTGAATAATACCCAGAACCAGAACCCGGTTCAGGTTGTTAAAGCCGAACCGGGAGACGAGAAGATCTTGAATAATACGTTACTAGAGCTGGAAAAACAGCTGTTCAACGACGACGATGACGAGGATGTGATAACAAACGACGACGTTTCGACGATCACTAATAGTGAGTGGTCTGAAACGTTTCAGAATCTCATTTCATCACCGCAAGAGAATAATGTTGTGAATAATAACAATATGATCTCGCCGTCACCCACTTCGTCAACGTCATCATGCTGCTCAACGTCAGCAACACCAACAGAAGGACAAGGACTCCACTCTCTCTCCTCGGCGCAACTGATGAACGATGCAGCGAGTGCGATTTCGGAAGGGAAGATGGAGGTGGCTATGGAGATGGTGAATAGGTTGTATCAGATGGGGAGCCAAAAGGGTAGCTCGGAACAGAGGCTGGTGTGGTATTTCGTAAGCGCGTTGAGGTCACGCGCCGGTGGGAGTGACTGTCCTGCGCCGGTGAGGGAGCTTTTCGGGAAGGAGCAAAGTGGTGGGGTTTCGTTGTTGTGTGATTTGTCGCCGTGTTTTAAGTTTGCGTTGTTGGGTGCGAATTTGGTGATGCTTGAAGCAATCACGTGTGCCATGCAGGAACGGAGAGAGAGAGTGATCCATGTTGTGGATTTTGATATTGGGAGTGGTGGGCAGTATGGGAATTTGATAAGGGCACTTTCGGAAAGAAAAATTAGTGGTGGTGGTGGGGGTAATAGTGGTGGTGAAGGGGAGATTAGAGTGACGGCTGTTGAGACGGAAGTTGGAGGTGCCGTGACGGAAAACGTTAGAGAAGGGTTGGTTAAGTTGGGTGAGCGCGTGGGGGTGAAGGTGAGGGTTGATGTGGTGAAAGTTGGTGTGAATGAGTTGAGCCGTGAGACGCTTGGGTTTGAGGAGGGCGAAACGGTCATTGTGAATTTCGCTTTTAAGTTGTTTAAGGTGCCCGATGAGAGTGTCTCGATGGAGAATCTAAGGGACGCGCTTTTGAGGCGCGTGAAAGGGTTGGCGCCGCGGGCGGTTACGTTGGTTGAGCAGGATATGAATTGTAATACCGCCCCGTTCCTCACGCGCGTGAATGAGGCGCGTGGGTATTATGGTGCCTTGTTCGATTCTCTTGAGGCGACGCTCCCGAGAGATAGTGTGGAGAGGGGGAAGATTGAGGAGGCGTTGGGGAGGAAGATTGCGAATGCGATCGCGTGCGAGGGCGGGGAGAGGGTGGAACGGGAGGAGGTCTTCGGGAAGTGGCGGGCGAGGATGGGGATGGCCGGGTTTGAAATGAAGGCGATTGGCGCTAGTGTTGCGGAGTCTATGCGGGTGAAGCTGAATTCCGCGCGTGGCGGGAATCCAGGGTTTACCGTAAAGGAGGAGAGTGGCGGGGTAGTGTTTGGATGGAAGGGGAGGACTCTTACAGTTGCGTCTGCTTGGCGTTAACTACACCTTGAGAAAGTTAAAACAACAGCAACAACAACAATATTGGTTACTTACCTTACCAACAACAGTTGTCATTAGTGTTATCTTACTAGTAGTTGATTAATCCTTTTCTTTTATTTTTATTTTTGGGTTTGTTTTGAGCGTAGGGGAGAGTATCTAAGGAAGGTAACCCCACCAAACAAAGCAATAAAAAAGGTGGGGAGGTGTGGGTGTGTTTGGATGGATTGGGATCGATATTTGATGAGGGATAGTGGAAGATTGATTAAATTTTTAATTTTTTTTTGGAGGATTTGTAATGGTGTGTGAAATAGGGAAAGAGGAGGATTGTTTGGCGAAATTGAGCTGACTTGTATGGATAGATTCTTCTCCTAATTGGAAAACAATATGATGGGGGGCTCCACTGTTCTCTTAAGTATATAAAATGGAGTATATTATATGAATTTTATTTGGATGGAGTATATTTCTCTTTTCGTCTTTTGTTATTGCTTCTTCATCTACCTTTTGAATCCTACATGGAATGTACAGTATAGTATAATGCTTGAAAGTTGTACAGTATGTTTGAGCAGGTGAATGTGTGTGCTGGTGTGGGGGTGTACATGTCTATATTCTATTGGTTGCCTGCATAAATATATTGCTCTCCATATGCTTCTTGTGAATACAAACAAGTGGTACCCCTCCTCCCAATCAAAAGCAATAACAACGAATCAGAAAAAATACCTTTGCACTGGGCTTTTTTGTTCCCGTAAATTTCTAGAATTATGCTTTGACTTCAACAGGTTCAAATCATTAGTTTACCAATGAGCCACAGTAAAAGTGAAAATGGTCATTGAACAAAACAGGCAAATTGATTTTGCAGCTGATTTTTCAGCAATTAACCAGGATAAAAGATGATTAAGTCAAATATGATCTGACCACAATGATCTTAACTCACACCATTTTAGGTCTTTAGCATGATTGCTGGATTGTTGATGTCAAACAGACATAAAATGGCCCTTCCTTTTGGGACATCCTCACCAACAAGTGTTGATCATTTATCCACGCTCTCAAGTCTCAATTTGACGAGATTAATATCTACGTACATTAAGCTCTTACACCAAACAATAATATCTACATTAAGCTCTTACAACAAATAAATAATAATATCTGCATTAAGCTCGATCACCCCTTCACAAAAAATATCTCTAATTCCGCGCTTACAAGTTCCAAAATAGAGTAGGACAAATGTAAGTATGTAACCACCTAACAACAAGGAAGGTTAGGAACAAGTTTACACCAAAACCAAATTAGGATAAATGTTTTTTATTTTTTTGTATGAAAATGAAAGGTAATTGTCCTATATTGTGAATGTGTCCTTGATTGTACGACTTGTACCCAAGTTAGTATGGTAGGGTAGTCTGAACAACAAAACAATAAAAATATGATAGGGTAATCTAATTTATCTTGTGGACAAGTAATTCTATACGAATGGAGTATATGAAAGTAGAATGGAACTCGTGAGTTACGTTACAACTACTCGTGAGTTTAATGCATAAGAATGGAGTATGCATTAAAATCTAACTCTTTATGTACAAGAGGTGTAACATTTCTTCGGTGAAATGCAACATCTCAATCTCTCAAAGGCATTTGTGCGACACATTCTTGTAGCCTAATACACGCTTATACAACAACAACAACAGCTCGGCCGAATCCCATCTCAGATGGGGTACTGAGGGAGCTTAATGTACGCAGTCTTACCCCGATTTGGAAAAATCAGGAGACTGTTTCCAGAATCCTAATACACGCTTATTCCAATCACATAATCAAGATCACATTCCAATGCTAATCACCGTCACATTATTATTCAAATGGCTTCTGAATTAAGATTCTCAGCAGTATCAAATCTTGGTCTTAAAAACGCCATCAAGAAAAAAAATCTCGGTCTTAAAACTCTTTTTACAATTATCACATATAATGGGCCAATATTTGCTCCCAACAGACCACACAAACTCATTGGGCTTCCAATATTGTGGGCCTTATTACCGTTCCGTAAAGCAAAAAGCAAGTATTATTAATTAATCACATATAAATGGGCCAATATGTTTCTCTAGCAACAGGCCATGCGACCGTTTCGTAAAGGGCAATATCGTAAACCCAACTCAAAATATTACCGTTGTCTCAGCAACAGAGATGATTAGATACCGCCTTTAAATATCCCAACCAACACAAATCTCACTTTACAAAAACTTAAAACATTTCCCACTTTAGAGAGAGAAAGCAATACAAACACAAACATCACCAAAGCGCTGCTTAAGAAAAAAGAAAGGAAATCTCCAGAAACTCTCAGTAAGTCTCAATCTTTTTCATTTCCCTTTTCTTATTTGTTCTAGTGGTTTAGTACTGTTATCTTGATCTGGGTTATTTTTATTTTCTTTGATTGTTGCATCTTTATGTCTGTATTTTCAATTAGGGTTTCAAATTTGTAAACTTTCCCCCAAATTTAATTTTAATCTGTTATTTTCGTGTGTAGGGCTGATGGGTATTCTTAGTTTTATGTGTTTAATTTATTGTTTTTTTTATTTATATAAGTTTGTTCTCTTGAGCATTGAAGAAGCAATCTTTTTTCCTTTGTTCTTCTTTTTGTCTTTCTGGGTTTGGTAATTGGTAGGAAGAAAAGAAAAAGGTAAAAGAAAAAAAGTTAATAGGAATTACCCATGAAGTTGGTTGAAGTGGTTTGATAAAAGTAGAATAAATCACCCATGAGGGTTTGCTATTTTACTGTTAATAGGAATTAGGAAGATAATTTTGCTATGTTATAAGTATTGATTGGGGATTAATGTTAGTTTAGTTACCCATTTGTCCTGTGGAATTTGCATGCAAGAACTTTTATGTCTGTTATTCATGTTTTGCATTTGGGTGTGCATAGTTGTGAGTACAGCAAGCATGATTTTCAATAAATCTGGCTGATGATTTGGTTGTTGTTGGAAGTGATCTTGCTGTCTTTGGTTTCGGACTTTCGGGTAGTGTAAGATTTTCTTTATTACAATAATGTGATAGGTTTGGACACCACAGAAGATTCTAGATTCCTGAATGAGTGTCTTGATTGATGTCTTCCACTTACTGACTTGATCTATCTGTTGATAGTGGTAACTGGTTATGATCTTCTATTATTATGTCTTCCTGGTTGGCTCTGAAATCACTCTTAGAAATAGAAAAGGGAAATAATACAGTTTGAAAGAACTATTGTGATTTGGGTAAACAGTAAACACTGTGTTTATGAGATTTTCTGCCTTCACTTTCAGTTGGATTATTGGCTAAGGGCATTTTGTTCTTCTGTTTGCTTTATGCAGAGGTACAGTTGTTTAAGTTCTGCTTCTTGCTTAACAACTTGGATCAGCATCTTAGTTATTTGCCAATTGCCATCAAGTGAGAATTTGTACAGTTTCCCTCTTTTCTTCTCTTATTCTAGTTACCTTTTTGTGGCATATATACCGTTCAAGATCTTTAACACTCCTGAATTATGGTTTGCTGTTTCTGTGTTAATGCTTGTGCAAATCGTAACTGTGCTTTGAGCATCTATATTGTGCCAATTAAATTGTTTTACGTTAGTCTGATTGAATAATTGGTTCATCTGTCTGCAGCTTGTGAAACAGAAACAGAAACAGATTTAATTCTCCATACTAGGCATAATGGCCTCATTGGACCCCATCATTCGGATGAATGAGAACATGTTCAGAGCCCCTGAGAAGATGCATTCAAAGGCAGGCAGGAAACCCCTCGGTGATGTGACTAACTCTAGCAAGCCGCTCGCAAGGGACAAATCATCAGCAAAAGCTTTCACTGGCTTCAACAAGGTTCAAGAAAAGGTGCCGACAAAGACAGGCAGGAAGCCCCTTGGTGACCTCACAAACTCTAATGTGCCCCGCGCAAATGAGAAGACATCTAAGAAGAACCGCGTTGAGCATCTGTCTGTTGTTGATGAAGAACAAAATTTCAGCTGGGTTAAGCAGGAAGGTTTTCTGCACAACCACAGTGAGTGCATTAAGTCTCAGAAAAAGTCAACGACTATGAGCTTGGACTACTTCCTGGAAACAGTTGCACTCAAAAGAGGTTAGACTAGAAATGCTGAATTATGAACTTCGATTTATTTGTAGAGTACTGCTTTCTGCTGTTCAGACTAAACTTATGTTTATTATTTTCATTTTCAGAATCTGCACCAGAGTTCACTTCTCGAATTTCCACAGATTCAGAACCAGAGGTCTCTTCTTATACACATCTGACTTCTTTATGCTTCTGCTGTTGCCCAATTCTCACCCTAAAGAAATCCCTACTCGAAAATGAAAGGAATAGAGAATAAAGAAAATGTAATGTACTTAGATGAATTCTTTTACCCTTCCTTTCTACTCGGTACTAAATTCTTGCATTTTGTTTTATATATTTACAGATTGCTGACAGGTTCGCCGACCTTGAGATGTTGGATGTGTGTCCCCCTACTCCCCCTGCGCTCAAGTCTCCTTCAACACCTGGCTCGCCCGTATCTCCTTCTTGGGACATGGACTGGGGCAATCTGGAACTTTCACCTCTCAAGCTGAGGGATTCACCTACCAGAAACTAGTTGCATTTGCGAATAAGAAACCTGAAGTCTACTTTGTGCAAGGCATCTGACTAGTACACTAGTAAGGTTGTCCTGGAATGCTGTATAATATGGCACAGACTTGTGCTCTAGGTAGCTGGAAGAGGCAAATACTTCCCTTGTGTTGTCTCCTCTGGTTGTAGACTTGTAGTATGTAGTTTGGTTATTTTTTTTGCTTCATTCAGACCTGTGTAGTTGATGATCCTTCGGCATCAAATGGAGTAACTCTTTTCATTGATAGTTGACACGCTGTTCTGGTACTTTACTGAATGCGAACTGATTAATGTGGAAATGTACAAAAAATTGCCTTGTACCAGTTGATCATCCTTGTGTGTCGACATACAGTATACCGTTTTGATGTGTGTTTAATTGACTGAGCCTATGGATCAAGTTTGGTTGCTAACAAATGTGGACCTCCATTTTTCAACAAAAAAAAGAAGGCGAACCTCCATCTGCCTTGGCGGTGGTGACAAAAGCTGAGGCCCAATCAGAAAAACTAGCTTAAAATGTTTTTGGGTCCATAATGTCCAAGCACTAAAAGCCTACAAGGCTACAACGTACATCATATTTCATTACCAGTGTGTGCATGATCACATTAGTGCAACACTGCAAGGCCACAACAGGCTAATTTGGTGTTTGCTTAGTTCAAGTCCACTTGATAACAACCAAAGGAAGTAAATTCTTTATTGTGTGTGGGGAAAAAGGAGGTAAATTCTTAAATAGCAAAGAAGAAAGATTGTTTTGTAGGATGTATTTTATTGTTTATGATTACTAGTTTTGAGAGGCTTATTTGGTTTCATGTTAGAAGAGAGGTAACAAGCTAGTCCATCCGCCAAGTAGCCAACGATGATAGACGTACCCATTGGGAGTAGAGGATTGTTAAGTATAGTGTCTTTTCGATATTGATTGTCTATGGGATTGTGGTGAAATTGGTTTTAAAGTGTTTTCGATAACACTTTTGTATTTGTCGCTTTGTGGGGTGTTTGATAGTTTTTATAGAAGTATTGTAAGTGAAAGTATGTCTTGACTTTCACCTATAAAAAAGTAACTCATTTAATTTTTTTATATGTGATAAACTTGACTATATATTAATGCCAATCAATTCAAATTGATTGATTCCAACTAGACCATGGTACACTCAGTTTTGTATTTTAGGGTCTTCCAAGTGTATCAATTATGCAAGTAAATCAAATTAGAGGGTTAGAGATTTAAGGATCATTTTTAAAAAAACAAGATCCATTCGTTTTTATTGTGTGTGTAGATAATATACCAAAAAATTCTAGACTACACCAATTATTCGCACAGATTAGCCTACTAAGGGATTAAGTGTTCATGTCAAGTTGTATCTCTATTCATAAGACTCGGATCCAAGACTACATATTGCCATATAGGTGATTGTTGAGCCATCTGGACTATACTTGAAGAACAAGACTACAAGAGTGATGAGCTAGTTAAATCAATTCACTTTATACTACATGGAAGAAGGCATCTTCAATCATGGGTTGGAATTTATGTCAGCATCCAATCCATAGACCATAGTGGCACACTGGCACACGATACCTACAAATTGGTGACTTTTCCCCTCTTAATATAATCATGGAGTACAAAATTTTCCATTCAATTAATTCACTAAACATTTTCCAATTCTTTAAATGCCAATTCAACTCCTTAACAAAGAAGGCATAAGGCCACCACATCAACAATTCAATTATTAGATCCTACTAGCTTATTAGTAGTACTCCTAATAGACTGTGACAGGCGCACAAGTGGAAGTCTAAACCACAAATTTCCACATAAATAAACTACTCGTAGTCAATAAGAGGGTCCATGCATGCTCACAAATAACAACAAATTAATTAATAAACCAAAAATCCCATCCCATGACACCTTAAATTGAGGGGCAAATGGCAAGGAGATAAGGCTGCGTTTGGTGTGAGTGGTGTGTAAGCAAGAGCCAAACAAACAAACACCACATAAAAGGCAAGTTGATAAAGATATTTGCCTTATTTCCCATTAAGAAATTTCCACACAATTTACAACCAAACCAAACAATGGAATCTTTCCTTTTTTTTCCTTTCCACAAAGCCCATGTGAATAATTTGTGTGAACCCGTTTCAAGCAAGTTTTTGGTAAAATGGATGTTGCCATACACCGTGGGAAATTATAACTAATAACAAAGGGATTGACTAATGACATTAAGTGATATTTGTTGAAATGCTTTGCAAAACACATGGTGTACATGTACACCGGGTGATCGAGTACCCAAAAATTGGAGACCCGTTTCATGATATGAGACTAGATGAGAACTGAGAAGGATTATTATTATGAAGCCGATGGGTCACTATAGCGTAGCCGAAGAGTCATTACTACGGTTTAGACTTGGCAAACGGGTCATGCGGGTCGGTTTCGGTTTGGGTCGGTTCGCTCGGGTTGATCTAAATTTCTTTCTTTTCGGGTCTGGTTGCGTTGTTTCGATTCGGGTCGTTTTCGGGTCTGTAAAATTTTGAAACATTTGACTTTAAAAATGCATTTTGAGTACATTTGCTTGAAAATTTTCGGGTCGGTTCAGTTCGGTTCGGGTGAAACTGGATCTCGGATTAACTTCGGGTCGTAACTTTGGGGTCTATTTCAGGTTATGTGTGGGATGGTTCGGTTCGGGTCAGTATTGCCAGGTCTAAGTCAGTACTACTTAGTCTTATATATGAAACAATTTTTTTTTCCAAAGCCCATTAGGCCATTAAGGTGTAAAATAAAAAAGAAAAACTAAACCGACTATGACACGGAAAGAAATTAGGAAAGGGCAGTACCGTCATTAAACCTTACCTTGTTATTAAAAAAGTATTGTATATATATAAATAAAGTCACGTATCATTAGCGAAGGGAATTCATAGTTCACACAAGACGCAACAACTAATGCCAGGAGAGAGAAAGTAATAGATAGAGAGAGAAAAGAACAAAAAAAAAAGGGAAATTAAAATAATTTAGGTTTTGGGTTCTTTTTTATTTTTAGCCCAAATCAACGGCTGAGATTGAGATTGGCTCATCATCCGACGGCGCAGATTTCTTCTACGTGATAACGGCGGCTTTTGAGAGACAAACAGAGAGATTATAGAGAGAGAAAGTTTTGGCGACGATAATTTAGCTGAAGATTTGTTTGTTGGTTAATTTAAAAGGTATATGAAACTCTACGTTGTTGATTTTTGATATGTGATGATCATGATGATGATGATTAATTATGTGTGGAATATTCTTCGTCTGTTTCGATGAGTTTTCGGCGATGTGAAGGTGCTATGAAGGTGATTACGGCAAGATCGTGGAGAAATCAGATGATTTTGATGAGATTTTAGTTAATTTATTTTAGGGTTTTTGTGTGAAAGCTACAAATTCGGTGCGTCGGCGGCGAAGAAGCAAAAAGATGAGAGCTTTATGGAGAAAACTGTCTTTTTATATGAGTTGTTATGAAGATGGGGTGATTCTAGAAAAACCCAGAAATATTTTGTGGGTTTTTGATGATTTTGATGATGGTGTGATTTTTGGTGAATAGAAGCCTCCTTGAGTGGTGGTTGGTTGGTGGAAGTGGAAGATGAATTTATTTTAACATGAAACTGATATCTGCTTCTGCTATCCGCTAATAGTTGCGGTTGGAAAAAAAAAACTAGGGTTGTGAGCTTAGACCCTAGTTGCCAAATCTTTGGTCTTCATACTAGTTATGAGAAAAAGTGCTATATTTAGTCATATTTTACTTTTAGTGAATGATAACTTGAAAACCCTAGCTACTGACTGGCTCTGGAAGAGTATACTTATGTTTGTGTGATGATTCGTCTTAGTGGATCTGAAAAGTGATGAAATTTCATGACCTTTGTTCTGTTTTTTTCGGATCGTGGTGGCCATCGCTTCAGATTGTTGTCATGAAGTTGAAGATGATGGTGGAGCTACTTACAGCCGAATACATATATGTTCTATTTACGATACACTATAGAGTACTAGGAATTAGTCTTCTATGCGAGTGCCTAGTAGGGAATTGAAGCCCTCCTCCTCGTCCTCGGCCATATACGAAACAACTGCCCTGATTTATGTTATGTTATGTTCTGTGCTTTTCTGCTTGTGAGGGAATCTTATAGATCTGAGTTGCCAATGCTTGTTAGGAGAAAGTGAGAAACTACATGATATGATGAACTTCCAAGTTTGGCTGTTGGTCTCTACACGACTGGAGTGACTACAAATACTTACTTAAATCGCTACTATGTGAATCTTTTGTTTTTTAAATTGTTTTGGGGGTGCCTTGCAGATCCCGCTATTGCGGGATCTGTAAGGTTTAGAGCTGCAGTGTGGACCTTTGGGAAGTTTTGGCAGGATTGACCTTGAAAACTAGTTCACACTTTCTGCCCCAAGGTAATGCACCTGTGGTGGCATGCCGCTCACATTGTGTTGTTGAGTGATATGGGATTGTGATATTTTTGTGTTGGTGAAGTTGATCTATCTTTATTGTAAGGGCTTGGACTATTATGTTTGTCTCTGACGTAAGCCTTTGTGTTCCTTGCAGATTATAGTTTGAGAGTGGTTGTAGCTGTCGGGTTCCTGTGTTGGTGATTAAAAGCAATTAACAACGGCGTTTGGAAAAATATCCGTCAAGAGACGGCTGGTTGATGGGATTGGATCCTGTCCCATAAGCATGACCACTGTTGGCCCAGAACTTACAAATATTATTGACCCCAACGTGACTTGGAAGCCCGTGACTAGAGTTAGGAGCTCATCTAGGCGGTCAAGAAGATCAACTTCTACAAACTCGACAATGTCCAAGGAACTAGGAAAAAGAAGTCCGCTACAGGCAGACGCCATGGAAGTATCCAAATCGAAAAAGGTTTCTTTTCACTCTATTTCTCGATTTAAAATCATCATGACTTACCTTGTCGACCATTTACTAAGATGCTTATTCTGACCTCCAACATTACTTGATTTGGCAGTCTGATGTTTCTATTCACGGGGTACGATCTGGAAGCACTTTAGAGCATATACCCATCAAGAAAAGGAGATTTCTTCTGAGGTCACCCTCTCCACCCCCACAACCTTCGTCTTGCTCTGACGAGTCAGAGGGACTGTCTAGTGCTCCACTCACTTCCGACCTGAATACTAGTCCTGAATTGGTTGGAATGTCCCAAACTGGAACAGAGTTGACTTCTGTTATGTCCGATAATACTGTTTCTGGTGGTAAAATTGACGATAATTGTGCCAACACTCTTAAGGGAGTACAGAGTTCTGGTGAGGACTTCTCAGGTATTGCAATACTTGCTGCTGCTGCCTGTAGTGGTGGGTTGGATAACTGTGATGCTGGGAAGAGTGAAATTGGCATCTCAAAAGCAGTGAATAACGAGTCACTTGCTTCTGTGTGCAACAAGGTTGAAAGCAATGATACCTTTGCTGCATTACCTGAAAAAGATAAGTTAGATATTAAGGAGGCAACTGTAATAACTGAATTGCCTATGAACGGTCCCAAAGTTGAAGAGGCGAATGAGTTCCTGAAAGCTGATATAACAGAGTCTGCTCCTGTGATTGCTGAGAAAAAAGGTGTCGAATGCTTTGGTACACATGAGTCGGATGAAAAAGAACAAGTTAGACAAGGTTCTCCCGTTGCTTCGCTGAGTGAAAGTAAAAAGGATACTGATAACTTAAAGCAGAGTTCTGGTACTTCTCGAGATTCTAGGTTACATTGGGATTTGAACGTGGCAGCAGAGGAGTGGGATCAACCTCTAGATGATAGTACAGCTGATTCTGGTGTTCATCTGGGAGAAACTCAATTGCTGGATACTATGGATTGCCAGCAGCATGATAATGTTCAAGCCTCTGAGGGTTCCAAGGAATCTGAAAGCATGGTGCCTGCTGAAAGAAAAGTGGATCAACCTGTGGTGCCTGCTGTCACTGAGAACACAGCATTGCCTAACAATTCAGAATTTATTTTGGAGACTGCTACCTTTGGCATGATGAAACGAAGTTCAGATAGTTATGAAGAAAAACCTTCATTCGATGTTGCAGATATTGGAGCTCCAGTGGACTCGGTTGGTGCAGTTACTATGGATGTTGACCACTGCCTTTCACTAGAAGAATTGAATGGCAGCAAAACATCCGCAAGCAAAGAGCCTCATGTTCCTAAGGAAGATACTCATTCTGGTATGGATGGTGTTCAACCTGAGAAGCAAGAAATTGATTTCTTGCTGACACCTCTTTCTGGAAGTCCTTGTCAGCAGATCAATGCTGATTGCAGAAATTTTGGAAACTGTTTGGAGAAGGATGATCTCGATGATAATGATCATAAGTTAGCATTGGTGACTTGTCAATCAAATGTACTTGGAGGCAATAATAATGAAGATGCAGAAGTTGTCTCATTAGGACTAGGAGATGTGTCCTGTGAGGCTAATACTATCAACAGCTCAAGTTCTGTGCCACCCGTAGAGAAGAGTTCCATAGATGATGGTAAAATGACAAACGGGGAAGTAATTGCAACTGCATCTCATTCGTCAACAACTAAATCTATAATGAAAGAATCTGAAGATTCTGCTGTCGCTTATCACTTGAGCAAATCTGAGGGTATGGGTGAACCTCATGAGAAGCCTACAACAACTGTGATTACCAGTGGAACTCCAGAGAAACCTGTAAGCCTGCAACTACCTGATGCTACTTCTGAAGCCCATGTGCCTATAACGTTGGATCCGTGTGCTGCTGTTAATTTAAATAGTAAGCAAGAAACCAGCCCGGCAAGTTATTTGGGTAATGTTACTCCCAAGAATCCTTCGGATATTACTCATGAAACTCATAATGATGACTCTAGTCAAGTCACTGGAAATAATGGAACTGTCTCTCACGTGGAGAGAGGTTATGATTCTCATTTAGAGGACGGGGAGTTGAGGGAGTCGGTTGGACATTGCTGGGAGGAAAATGGTGAGGATTTTGAAATTGAACATGTAGATTACGATTCTGATAATAGGGAGGGAACTATCTTTTATGAAGATGCTAATGATTCTACTCAAATGCCAGGAGAAGTTTTGTCTGGGGAGTTTGGAAAGCAGCGCTGCCACTCTGATAATGTGAGTTATGCAGATTATAAATCTTACCCAGATAAAGATGTGAAGGATATTTGTTTTGAACAATTTCAGAGCTGTTCCCCAATAGCAGATGCTACAGAACTGGAGTGTATGGAAAGAGAATCTTCAACTTTGAGAACATGCTCTGCAGGCAAGCTTAACAAACCTAGCAAATCTGAGGGAATGGAGATGGATAAGAAGGTTAGTGTTAGTTCAGGGGTGGAAACTGGTAGCTCGGGTAGAGAATTAGGAGGTGATGCATTGCAAAATGATGAAGCTGCTTCTCCCAGCGGGAGGGGATTACAATTATCAGCCAGGAGAAGTTTTGATTCCATTAGGCGAAGCAGGTACACCCTAGCTTTGAATTTTTTTTAATACTTATTATTATTTTAGATAAATGCTGTTGTCTCACCCTTTATTAATTGTAAATATTAATAAGTGCTTGATACTGATCTGTGAGCATTGTCTTATACAGGTCGAGCAATTTTGACCCAGAATATCATACGCGTGCTTCAGATGATTTATTGATAAGAGGTCGGTCCTCACAGCATCTAGGCCGGTTTGCTGAATGTTCCCCGAACCCAGAGTTGAGAAGTGCTGTAGCTGATTCTACTTCAGATGATGACAGAGACAGAGTCAGAGGTACGGAGGATAATTCACCCGGGGTTCATAAGCCACGCATAATCCCCACTTCACGAAGTGCATACCATCCTGTTAATCGAGGCTCACAAGGACAGAGAGACAATGAATACAGTATGGGAATGGTGAATACAAGGGACCGGTTTAACAGATATTCGGATGGGATGGATAGAGATTTCAGAGAGGGATACCGTAGACCAGGTATGATGAATCATTTTGGCAAAAGGGAGAGAAGCTTCTCTCCTCCTGGAGATGTAGTAAATCCGCGTTATCCTCGGAGTCACAGAAAGTCCCGGTCAAGGTCAAGATCTCGTTCACCAGATTTTAGGTCTGAAGTTAGAATGGGAAGGGCAAGGCTACCATATCATGCAGCTGACCATTTGAGGGACAGGAGGGTATTTAATCCGGGCCAGAGATTCGGGAATATGGGACCTCAGAAGAGGTTCAGATCGGATGATGGCATCAGACCAATGATGCGCCCAATGAGATTCCATAACAATACTTCATCTTCCAGAGATCATGATTATGATGAGACCGCTGACTACAGGAGGAAACCTATGGTCCCACGAGGCCACAGAAGATCTCGATCAAGGTCCAGAAGCTTCTCTCCTGATTTCAGGCCTGATACTAGACTGGGACCGGTCAGGGTGCCCTATGATCACCTTAGAGAGAGGAGGACGCCGCCTGTGAGAGTGTTTCGTCCAGGTCAAAGGTATGATACAGAGGGTTCGCCTGGGAGAATGAGAGTTGATAATAGCTTGGGACCTATGTCACGGCCTGTGAGATTTCCCAACACGGGTCCGATCCGCAGGGGTAATGAGTACAACAATGGTGATGAATGCCAGAGGAAGCCACGCAACATTTTTGAAAGAATTCATCCAGGAAGACAAAACCAAGATGTTGAGGGTGATGTGAGGCGGTTCCAGTACGAGGATGAAGCTGACATCCCAACTCAGAACTTTCGCAGGAATGACTTCGTGAGGGCTGGTGATAGGAGACCTGTGGATGCGCTAAGGAATAGAGAGGATAGGGGTAATGTGAGGTATAATAATTCTGATAGGATGTTCTATCCCGGCCCGAAGCAGTTTGGAGGAATGCGAGATTATGGTGATGATGGATTCCCTAGAAGGGTGAGACCCTGATTTGGGTTTCTATCTTGTGCAGTTCATATAGTGACGATTTCTGGATTGGGAGGCAAGTTTCTTGCTTTGTTGATATGGTGCGGGATGGCTGGATATCTGGGGGTTGTCCAGCTTCTTTAGGTCTTTATCTGGTAGTTAGTTTTGTCAGTAGTTCGATTTTACTTATTGTTTTAAAAATTAGTTAGATTTCTCTGATCGGTTAGTTCCTTTGTTATACCTCTGAGGCAATATAAGTTATCATTCAATCTATTTCTTCCGAGCAACCATGTTCTTCAGTTATCCC
>ONZK01000804.1:0-15796 GCA_900322385.1 Pharnaceum exiguum | reverse complement strand
GACTCAATACTCAATTTCCACATAGAAATCAAGGCACTACAGTTTACAGCAAACGGCCATGAACCCAAGTTTCACAGACATTAATGAATAAATTATGAGATACCTTCGACAAAACAAGCAAAGACGTTTAGTAACCGACTTACCATGATAAAGGTCCTTGAGGTGAATAGGGCAAAATTTTGATGCACCTGCACAAAAGCAAGTTAAACTTAAAACAATTAGCAAACAAACAGAAAACAAATGAAATGTGATTGAAAAACGTACAACTCTATAAGCAGTTACACAAAGTTCCAGTGAAGCGGAGGTAAGGGGGTTACTGAACCTCATAGATACACGGCCCTATAACCCCCACATGCTCTCTTAATTACACCCTAACCCGCATAATAGGAAACGAATCAACATAAGTAAATAAAATATTTCAGTTTTCCACCAATTAACACGAAAAAGAATACCACATGAAAAGAGCTAATGACATGCTCTAGGAAACTCAGTCTCAGAGCATTAACCGAATTACAAAGTTGACTCAAGAAATTGGCTCACAGCACCTGGAAAAAGTAAAATGTCACTTAAGTTTATATTTTGGGCAGAAACAGTGATATACCATCAGCTAGACATATTCAGGAGCATCCCCAATCCAAATGAATTAGAAACAAAAAAGATTTAAGACAGCGCCTTAAATGGATCAACCTCTACCCTTTTCGCCTTCTTGTGGTATTTTTTATTTGTGTAAATTACCAATATGTTGAACATAAAAAGCCAAAGCACAAGTGAAGAAGCACAGATGAACTCACTGTGACAGAATAAATGAAGGAGATAAGGAGAAAAACAAGACCAAAACAGAGCGCAATTATATAACAGATTAACTCAAACAAGGAGCAGAGAATATGATAGAAGCAATTTGCCTATCCAATGTTCAAGTAAGCGCTCATCGACAGTTCAAACTTGCTCTTAGTCATCTAATCACATCTTCTTGTCCCAAAACCTGGCAACTACAAAAAAAAAACCAGCAGCTCACTCAACAGCAGTCAGTGAATAATGGTGTTTCAGATCCCAAAGCACAGGCCCAATTCAATGCCGAGCTGTATCTTCTAGGACTTCACACTGAGCCTCTATGTCTATCCTCCTTGCTCCAATCAACGAAAAATCCTCCCAGTACCCAGACTGATGGTCCAAGAAGCTTCCAAACTATCCTTTACAGGTAGTCAACCACCATCATTTAGACCAAAGCCATACAGACATAGAACGAATAGAACACATACATTGGCAAACGCAGAGACCAATATGCACAGGTTACACACTGAATTAGAAACCAAGACAGAAACAAACTCTCTCTAAGTATTTAGCTCATTAGTGTCCAGACTCATTGTTTTGACATCCTAAACTAGCCAACCGCAGAATCAGAAATAGCAGATGCCCCTCAATGCCATACAATACCTGCCCCCAATTCCGGACTAAAAGGATCCTATTTACTCAAGTCGTGACTATCGAGTCTACAGCTCTTATTCACTCATTACCCAATTAGCTACTAACCATTATCGATACTCTAAAGTCGTTCGCCCATGTCAGCTCTCCTAGTACCATTCTAATTATAGCACAAAGACCCAAAGCATTAAACTTTATACAGAAAAAAGAGATAAAGAAACTACACCATGTCACCATCTATCCCAACTAAGTTGTCACGTAAGAACAAATCTAGATTATAATATGTCGTAGAAGTCGGCTAGGGTTCCGGAGATCACGGGCTCTAATTCAAAGTGCAAGTAGAACACGAGTCTCCACTCTCTAGCTTACTCTCCAGCTAAAACCGTAACGAGACAACTATTTTGGGAAACAACCCATGATAGAAACATGGACAAAAGTAATAAACCAACCGCTACTTATGGGATTCGAACCCAAGACCTAACGCATGCCAAACCTCAGTATTAACCGCTACGCTAATACCTCCACCTAAGCGCTTTTGGGGGGAAGTAAATTAGGATGAGGGGTCACAACATTTTCTCATAACTCTACAAAAGTAATGGCCTTTTGGGCCTAATTGCAAAAAAGGGTACAATTATTATTCATATGATCACTATGTTGCATACTTACAGTCCAAACAAGAAATTGAAAATGCAGAAAGCTCAGTTGTTTATTTCCTAAGAAACCCATTATTGTAAAAGATATAATAAGCATACTGCGCAAGAGGATTGACTAAAAAGCATCAAACTTTAAAGAAAAGAAAATAAGGGAACTCTGAAACTCTAAACGCAGAAGACGAGAGAGGGTACCGAGGAAAGGTGGTGATGATTGAGACGGGAAAATGACAAGAGTGGTGGAAGAAGAGTTAACGCGGCGGCGTGATGAGAAAGTTGGCACCTTTCGTTTATGAGGAGGAAACCATATTTAATTATGGGTTATTGTTCAGCCAGTCTTTGATGTCTTTGATACATCGGTGGCAGATACATCGTTTATACATAAATTGGGTGTATTTACAACTAATAATAAAAAGACTAACTAATAACACTAAAAAGTTAACTAGCGGTGAATGTTATAATGCTTTGAAAACATCACTTGTACTCTATACACCGGGTGTACCTAATGATTGGGCTAATTATTAGGGACTTGGGGTCCATAATATTAGGATCCTTAATATTAAGGACATCTTATTTCAGCAAAAATATAAGATACTATACATACAATAGTCATTAAGAAAATATATCCATCTTCTCAATAAAATGCTCAATTTGGGTCAAATAGGGGTAAAAGAGGAATTTCAAGTTGATTTATGGTCAAATGGTCAATTTTGGGGTGTCTAAACAACACTTTTTGTTTTTAAGGGGTGTGCCAACAAATTTAAATATAGTTTCTTTAAATGGAAAAAGGGATAAAGAAGACCAACTTGTGTGTATTTTTTTTTGTAGTGGCATTTTGTCATTTGTACATAAATTTGTTTGAATAATCCGTATTTAATATTTAACGAGAATGAGAAGAGGAATGGAAGATGGCACATCTTGTACATTTAAGTTGATATGTAGTTTAGTAGTGTGTCCAGTCCCCATCATGTGCAAAATTTGTTGAGGCTAACAATAATCATGCACTACGAACAGAATTACCCTTGGGCCTAAAGAGTTTAAAGAATCCTCGTGGAAAAACAAATTAAATCGATTTCTAGATTCTCGGAGACTAGTGCCCTTCCTATAGACAAAAAAAGAAGAAAAAACTAAAGGACACCCAAGTGTCGAATTCATTGATGTTTAGCTAGCTTGCACAAGAAAAAGTAAAAAGTTTCAAGAATGATGAATGTATTCAAAACTAGGTGGAAGCTCAATGCATGGCATCTCCTTAGGTTCATTGTTCGTAGAAGGCCTTGACATGGACGTCGATCCCTCTATTCAATTGGTCATTAGCATTCACTACTCACTACTCAATTAATTTTAAAAAGAGACAACTAATCATAGTACCAAATACCAATTACCAAACACGTTTGTGAAAGAATATATTTAACATATCTTTGAACTGTTGATTATTCTTCTGAAGTGTTCAGATGTAAAGAATTTTCACACTACGTACAATCTGAGGTCATTACACTATCCAACTATCCAAGCACATCATTTTCACATTAAGACTAGAGCACCTTGTTGTGTGGATCCTCTCAATGAAAAAGGACAACTATAATATACCAGATTGAGCTAAATCACATGTGAAATGAAGGTTCCAGTCTTCCAGAGACCAACAAATGCTCGAATGTTTGCTGTCAACTAGAGTACTTTTATCCTCAATTTGGTACTACACTGTTAGGGTAGGGTGCTAATTCTGTTAAAATATGGTGTAGTGTTAGCAGGTGAGAACTTGTTGAGTTTAGTATTTATGTGTTGCATGTTGTGTTTTGCTTACTTATGCGTTTTTGGGCTTGACATGTATTTCCGCGACTTTATATTTTTATGGATATATTGGATACTAACGATTTTTCACTTGAAGACATGTTTTTATGGGTAAATTTGGTATCTAACGATTTTCACATGCAGGTACAAAGGTTTTTTTGGGGACATTGGTTGTTAATGATTTTTCATTGCAAGTTATACGAGATTTCTCATACAGGTACTAAGTGGGTCATTCTGGAAACAGTCTCCCGATTTTCAAATCGGGGTAAGGCTCCGTACATCAGGCTCCCTCAACCAGATAGTCAATTACCACAATTTTTTTTTAGCAAGAATTAGACTATAGTTATCAACTACACTTATTTTTTAAAAAAAAGTATTTAAAAATTAAAACTCTTTACCACTGAATTCATCGCAATATAGAACAATGTGCTGCATGGGCTTTTTTTCTAGCTTTCAAATTCAATTAAGTAGAATAATGTTCAAGAATTTCCCGAGTCATTTTAACGAATATCCAGTTAAGTTCAGTTCAAGAACTCTTTCTACATTTTACTACCGCAAGTCAATTCAATTTAGTGTAGGGGTTTTAATTCAAGAGTTATCGGTTTGTATCTCAATTCAGCTCAAGAGCTCTTAGTTTGATTTGGTTCGATTCAGGAATAAGTTAATATAATAAGTTATCAGTTCAATTCAATTTAGCTAGATAAGCCAACTTCATTAAGCTTCAACCATACAAACTGCATCTGATTCACTGTCACCAATATGTTGATAATCACTCAAGCAAGCTCTAAAACAAAGATCTTCTCTTCTCACTTAAGTTTCTTGCTTCATAGTTTGTCTTTTGTCAACTCCAAAACAGAAACAAAATACACAATTTGTTCACATTACAAATACACATAATAATTCAAATCCCATCTCATCATTCATTGACCTCCCAACAAAGACAATGCCCACTTCATGTGGAGTATGATCTTTTTGAATTTCGGACACTGACTTAAACACGTGTCTCTCCAAATCAAATGTCTGTCCTGTCTCAAAACAGAAAGGGAAACAACACCAACTGCATTATCTCTCATCTCATCATCATACTATCTTTTTCCCCCACTTCAAACTTCCTTTATACACAAACAGTAAAACACAACACCTTGGTCAAACCACCATGTTAAATAATCACTACAAAATCTAAAAGTACAATATAATATTTGTCCATTATACTTGGTGATTTACAGGCCATTTTGCACATTTCCACACTGGCGACTTTACTATCCTTTTCTCATTGTACCAATAATGAAACATCAAATAAAACAATACCCATCAAACTATATACTTACTATACGATCTTAAGCTTAAGTTAAGACAATTTTATGAGACACCCACAAAAAATGGAGCTGAAAGATTTGATCTTTTTACAAAACAAGCTAATTTTCTGCATTTTTATGTTTTCTGTACCTGTTTTTTCTTACACCCCAGTTGATAATTACCTCTTAAACTGTGGCTCAAACACTAACACAACCCTTGAAAATCGTGTCTTTGTAGGTGATTTAACAAAACCCAAGTTTCTTTCTTTGGATTTTTCACAAAAGTCTTCACCAGTGATACTAACTAACCCTCAAAAGAACCAAACTTTACCTGATATTTATAGCTCTGCAAGGGTTTTTCCTAAGGGTGGTTCAGCTACTTATGGCTTTAGGATAAGAAAAGGTGGCATACATTTGGTAAGGCTTCATTTTTACCCTTTTAGTGATCAGAATTATAATCTTAGTGATGCTTTGTTTGGTGTTTCTGTCAATGGGTTGTCATTGTTTGATAGATTTAGTGTTTCTAAGTTGTTGCTTAGGGAATTTGTGTTGAGAGTTGATTCTGATAAGCTTGAGATTGTGTTTACTCCTGATGAAGGCGAAACCGGTTTCGGGTTTGTTAATGCAATTGAGGTGATTTCAGCTCCTGATGACTTTATTTTGGATTATGGTGTAAGGTCCTTTGATGCCAATGGTGTTCAGAGTGAGTATAAGAATTTGTCATCTCAAATTTTGGAGAGTGTTCATAGGATAAATGTAGGTGGTGTGAAAGTAACTCCTTTTAATGATACCCTCTGGAGGACTTGGATCCCTGATGATGATTATTTGGTATTAGAATCGGCTGCGAAACGAGCTAGTATAACACATACCCCTAATTACAGACCTGGTGGTGCTAATAGGGAGATTGCGCCGGATAATGTTTATATGACTGCTCAGGAGATGAATAGGGATAATTTGTCAGCTAATGTGGAATTTAACATTTCTTGGAATTTTCCTGTAATAGATCATGTACAGTATTTTGTGAGGATGCATTTTTGTGATATTGTGAGTGTCGCGCTTAATCAGCTCTACTTCAATGTGTTTATCAATGGGTTGATGGCATACAAAGACCTTGATTTGTCAACGTATACTGTCCATACGCTTGCGTCTCCTTATTATATCGATTTCGTTGTGGGTATGGACCACTCTGGACCTATTCAGGTTAGTGTTGGCCCATCTCCTTTGAGTACTACCTTGAGAAAGAATGCTATCTTGAACGGAGTAGAGATCATGAAGATAGTCAATAGCAAGGTTGTGGGAACTGGAACCAAGAAAAAGAACATGTGGATTGTGTTGGGGTCAGTGCTTGGAGGCATTGCTGTTTTCTGCTTGATGGCGGTTGCTATTTTGTTTGCCATGAAATGCAAGAAGAAACCAAAATGTACGGAAAGTATAGGTTGGACCCCCTTGCGCGTTCTCGGTGGAAGTTTCTACAGTAGGAGTAGGGGTACAGAACGTAGTACTTCGCGACATATGAACGGATTAAATGGCCTTAAGATTCCTTTTGAAGAGATACAATTTGCAACAAGTAATTTTGACAGGAGTTTGGTAATTGGTTCAGGTGGATTTGGAATGGTATACAAAGGGGTCCTGAGAGATGGTACCAAGGTTGCTGTGAAACGAGCCATGCCAGGGTCTAGACAAGGTCTTCCGGAGTTCCAATCTGAAATTTCAATTTTATCAAAAATCCGACATCGCCACCTTGTCTCAATGGTTGGTTATTGTGAAGAGCAGTCAGAGATGATCCTAGCATATGAGTATGTGGAAAAAGGGCCATTAAAGAAGCATTTATACGGTTCTGGATCAACACCATTACCTTGGAAGCAACGGCTTGAAGTATGTATTGGGGCTGCTAGAGGTCTTCACTACCTTCATACAGGCTTTGCTCAGGGAATCATTCATCGAGATGTCAAATCTACCAACATTTTACTGGATGAAAGTTATGTTGCCAAGGTTGCTGATTTTGGGCTCTCCAGATCTGGTCCATGTATTGATCAAACCCATGTGAGCACTGGTGTGAAAGGCAGTTTTGGCTACCTTGACCCGGAATATTTCAGAAGGCAGCAACTCACAGATAAATCAGATGTCTACTCATTTGGCGTACTGTTGCTTGAAGTTCTTTGTGCTAGACCTGCTGTGGATCCCCTACTTACTCGGGAACAGGTAAATTTAGCTGAATGGGCATTAGAATTTATAAATGCTGGCAATTTAGAGGAAATTGTTGACCCCCATGTCAAGGATCAAATAAATCCAGACTCACTGAAGAAATTTGGAGATACCGCACAGAAATGTTTAGCAGAATATGGTGTAGATAGGCCAACTATGGGTGATGTTCTATGGAACTTGGAGTATGCATTGCAACTTCAAGAGGCTCGAACTAGAATTGAGGGAGATGATATGAGTGAAACTTTTACTTCAGAGCTGTCAGTGAGTGGGATTGTTCCTCGTGTCCCTGGCTACATAAGACCCGTCGAAAGTACAAGTGAAGAGAACTTAACCATGTCTACTGAAGTTTTTTCTCAGTTGATTACCACTGATGGCAGATAGCTGTCCTGCCTATGCATTGTATATTTTAGTTATAGGTAATCTAGAAACTGTGAGCTGTTCTTCGACTCTCATTTTGCTTGTGCCCATTTGTTAGGGATCACAGTTGCTATTTGCTAATTGATTCTTTGTTTGCTTATAAATCTTGGCTGATTGAATGATTGACCTGTACATGCCCTTGGGCCTTGGTGGCCGCAGTGCAAATGTAAACTCGGTAGTTGTTAAGCTTTATGTGTCCCTCTTGTGTGCTTTCTTCATACATTGAGTCTCAGATTCTCACTATCATCGAATTTATGGAAGGCAACACATACAAAAATAAAACAGAAGGGGACACGATTTTTGATTACAGAAATAAACCAACACAAAATGTAGGTTTCTTCTTTCACAATTTTACACTAAATGTCGCAATGTTCTAATACTGCCGAAAACTCCAAGCTGGGATTTTGGCAACAGATCCTGGTTTCTCATCAAAAATTACCAGGGAAGTAGACGCCAAAAGTTAGTAGTAAAAAACTAAAAAAGGAGCATAATAAAGCCGTACAACAAAATCAATCTTCACTAGTAAGTTTCTCCCAGTCATCTACGACTTCTGTATTGTCAATTAGAGAGGTGTCGACAAGTTTCTTCGACGGACCAGGTTGCGACTCATTCTGAGAGATAGGTCGACTGAGCTTCTGTATTCCAAAGTCCACAGCTTTGGTAGGCGACCTAGGTGATGTCGAAGACTCCGGGTTCAGAACCGTCCAACGATTGACAGTTGTAGTGATGGGGGGCGCACGACCTTTCCATGGTGAAGCAGCCACATCTTGAGAACCACTAGCCAGTTCCTCATCACCCCATGAATCTTCAATCCAACTAGATTCCTTCACAACTGCCTTCTTCCAAGGGTTACCCTTGAGTGAAGAAGGTGCCCCAGCCCCCCATGGATTCGCACCAGATGGTCCAGTAGCTGCAGCACTACTTGATTGTTGAAACACAGCAGCACCATGATACACTGATCCATTATCCAGTCTTCTCATAGCAGTAGCTGCTCGGGCAGGATCACTAAAAACAGCAAGTGCATTTTTGTCATTTAACCAGACAAGCTCACATTCACCTCCAAACCTCAGAACCAAAGTGCTAATATCGGCTTCACTAGGAAGATCAAGGAGGGCAACAGCAAGCCTGGGATCCATATCTACCAAAGGGTCGAAGAGAGAAGGGTGGATTATGCTTCCAACAGCTGCTCCTTTGGGAGCCAAAATTCGAGGCGGGGCTTTGGATTTTATAGTGGCATGGATCACTATGAAACGCCTTGGCTCCCGACCAGCAGCACTAATTGCGAGCTTCCACCGCTCTGCAATCATTCTCACTGCATCTCGTTTCTCTTTCACCATCGAACAAAAGACATGAACCTTAACGTTGCCAGCAGTTCCTCTTCCCTTAGCAAGAACCAAGTATTTACATCTTTCCTCCACTGCCAACACCCACTTTGGATCACGTCTTAACAACTCACCTAACATTTGTGTCACAGCAGCGTTCTCACCAAAATGAAGTGCATCTAGATTCGGCAAAGAAACATCAAAAGCATCCGCAAGAACACGCTTCTTCTCAAGCTTGGCACACTCTAAATCACACTGAAGCTTCCTCTCACCAAGTGGAACTCTTTTCTCTATACCTGCTTGCACAGGCTGGAGAGGTGCTGGTAGCTTCTGCAGAACAGAGGCTTCAAGTACAGAGTCAGCATTAAACCCTGAACTGCTAGCCCCAGCATCACAAGGCACAGTGGCAGTGATCCGGCCACAAGAGCATGTAATTGTTACAGGGAATTCACATCTGACATCAGGACAAGAGGCTCCAGGGTGGCAAAGAGATGTACATGTGTGCCTGCAGTCTCTCCTCGGGGCTCCACAGGTTTGTCCACACGAGGCCTTCAGGGATGGATCTGAAGTGCCACAAGGTGTATCACAAGGGGCCCTGTGGCAGGTCCTGGCACACGCATGCAGCCCACATCTTCTTGGTTTCCCACATAACTTGTTGCATGTTATGTCCTTCGACCCACAGGGAATATTTCGTAGAATGACATGTCCACCAATGCATTCCTTTGCAACAGGGACAGAACAGGGTGGACAATCTCCAAAGTGACAGCTGTGAGTAGACTGATGGCCACAGGGTTGATCCACCGAGCAAGGCAGTTGGCAAGAGGGGGGAGGTGTACCACAAGGTAAGGGTGGCGGAATTGAAGTCCTTCCACAGGCACATGTCAGATCTGTGAAGATAGTCTCCAGGCAAGGAGGGCAATGACCACTGTGACAGAAGGAATCACATGAATGCTGCCCACATCTCAACTTCTTTCCACAAGACATAGAACAAAAGTGCGGATTCCAGTCACCAGAAGCAGTATTGCTTGGATTGGAAAGTGGGCAACAACGCTCACTACAGCGATGCCGCCCACAATTCTTCTTACGCCCACATGACCGATCACAGGTAAAGATCTCATCAGTTGAAGTTGACTTGAAACACTCTACAGTACGAGAGGTAGAACCACATCGGCATTTCTGAGTGACAAGCTCACAACAGGGTGGACAGGAACCAGAGTGACACCTGTCCTTACAATGATGCATTCTACAAGGAAGAAGCTTGCCGCAGGTACCCAAACATGTTGGAACGGGGTCCAGACAAGACTTTCTCTGATCCTTTAGCGCAGTTTTACCACAATAGCAAGTCTTAACTAAGCTTGGTAACAGTTCACACGCCCCACATGGCCCTGGATGGCAGATCTCTGCACAATGATGATTACCACACTTGAGTTTCTTTCCACATGTAGAACTACATGAGAAGAGACCATTTTCTGGCGTCATCTCTCCCTTGATGGACATGTCTCCACAAAGAAGCACCTCGGATTTCTTATTACAAAAGCAAGAGGCACTAATCTGAACATTGCAAGAATCACAGGGGCCTACATGACATGCTTGATCACAGCGATGACGCCCACAGTCGAGAAGTTTATCACAAACCTGACCACATGTCTGCACTGTCCTCCGCTCTGAACATCTGGTTGTAATTACTTTCTTCCCACAAGGGCATGGCCTTTGAGGTGCAAAAGCCTTACACGGAGGACATGGTCCGGGATGGCATTGCAACACACATAGATGGGGGCAAAGATCCTCCTTACTTACACCCGGGATTGGGACTTCCCTCTCTAATGGCCTCCCACAAGGCTCACCACAGGAGTGCGGAGTCAAGTACAAATCTGAAGGAGGGTCGTGTCTCTTCCCACAAAAGCAAAGATAACGAATGTCCTTGGCCGCTGTTAGCTGCACAGACTGGCAACCAGGACACCTCCAATTAAAACCCTGGCTCTTCTCAGCAGAGGTATCAACTGAGCTAGGAGCACGAGCCCATTTCTTTATACAGTTCAGGTGGAAAATAGAGTAGCAACTAACACAAGACCACACAGGTGCAGTCCTCTTCACCATATCATAGCAAATCATACATTCCACACTGCCTTTTGTCAACTTATCCTGAATCTCTTGCACTAATTGTGGCAAATCTGAGTTCACTGCATTTCCGGCTTGCCTCTGAATACCTCTCCACCTTTCATTACTTCCTCTTTCCATTCCACCCTCTCTCCCTTCCGTTTTATCCCTTCTATGATGCTGAGGCCGACCCATATGACTCCGAGTTCCACCTCTGTGCCCTCTATCATTTTGCACCTGCCTTGCATTTACCTCACCATCATTTCCACTTGAAAAGGAATTCGAATTGAATTCTTGTGGATTCACAACACCCCTATTTCCTCTATTCGGCTGCGCTGGCCTAGCATTAAAATCACCGCCATTTCCACTAGGATACGAATTCATATTCAATTCTTGTGCATTCCCAACCCTCCTATATCCTCTGTTCGGCTGTGCCGGCCTAGCATTAAAATCATTGCCATTGCCACTTGGATACGTATTCGAATTCGATACTTGGGCACTCACATCACCCCTATACCCTCTATTCGGCTGTGCCGGTCTAGCATTAAAATCACTGCCATTTCCACTAGGATATGCATTCAAATTCGATTCTTGGGCATTCACACCACCCCTATATCCTCCTCTACTTGGCTGCGCCGGCCTAGCATTAAAATCACCACCATTATTTCCACTAGGATATGCACTCAAATCCGATGGTGGTGAACCCATAATCCCGGATCCTGCAGGACCTCGGGGAATCCATTGCTGACGGGCATTCTGCCCGTTCAATCTCGACCGATCTCTCCTGTCATTCTGAGCTTGAAAACTCATAATCTGACCAAGAGTCTTAAACTCTACTTTTTTAGACCTGGCAATTAGACAATATAATGACTAATAAGAAACCCGATTGTTACAGATGACCCATTCACAACAACTCAATTGAGACATGTAAATAAAGTATTCCTAAACATTCTAGCTCAACAACACCATCCAGACTAATTTGATAGTTTCCATTGTATTAGCCATTGGATGTCACTCCAAGCTCAATCATAAAAATTAATATCATGAGAAGAACTCAAATTCAAGAAATACATCAAATCAACAAGAAGAAAAACCATAAAGTAACAATCTTTATTCAATATAATCACCAGCTATACACAATCAACAAAATTGTATGAGAAATGAACAAAACATAGAAAATAATCATAATATCAAATACCATTCACCTCAACTAGCTCAAACTTTACACCCTCAAATTTCACATACCCATCTTCATAAACAAAAAAAAATCTAATATTTATTCAAACTCAATACCAAATTGCCAAAAGAAAAAATAACTAGAAACTTCACATACCCATTTTCCTAAACAAATTTTTTTTATTCAAATTCAAGACCAAATATCACCAATCAAGTTCACAATAAACACAAATAACCACAATTGTCAAATACCCATAAGCTCAACTAACTTAAATTTCACATACCCATTTTCAAATTTCAATTTCTCCAAAATAAAACATAAAAAAACAAAATTATAATCAATTTCAATACTAATCAAATTCACAAACATTTAACCAAATAAACACAAACATTTAAAAAAATACCCACAAGCTTAACTATAGCACATTTAAATCCCAGAAGAAGAAGAAAAAAACGAAAGGAAAATCACAAACCTGATCAAGCAAGAGAAAAAAGATGGGTTCTTTTTTGTTTTTTGTTTTTGTTTCTTCTTTGGATAAAAAGATTGAAACTTTCTTTCTTTTTTCTTTTTTCTTTTTTCTTTTGTTTTTTGTGAGTGTATGTATTCCTTTCTCTCTCTTCTTCTCCTGTGTGTTGCTGAGAGATGTTCGTTTACGCGAGGATCTTGGGGAGAGAGCGAGAGAGAACCCTGCTGGTGAAAAGGGAAAAGAAAGGAAAGGGCAAATGTGAGATTATGAGGGCCGTCGATTTTTATAAGGCCTGCCAGAAATAATAAATGTTTTCTTTTTCTTTTTTTGAATTGGATGGAGGAAGGAAAAGGGAAAAAGAGGAGTCTTGGAGGCCAAGGATATGCTACTTGTAGACTCTTTGCTTTTGTTAAGGTTGTTGTTGTCGAGTTCAATGACGTATCCCATTTTGATTGAGTTTGTTTATTTCCCACCGCATTTCAGTTTGGAAAAAAATATATTGAAAAATAGAGGATGGGGATTAGGGCTCCCCCTCGCACCAAAATTGACCTTGGCTACAATGGTTAAATAAGAAAATAGTCACATATAATAATTATAATTTGATGTTCAAACAAGATTGTAAAAATCAACATATAGGTCATGTTTGGGTAATTAGCAGATAGTAGAAGTAGATTGCAGATTGGTGACTGATGTGAGAGAGAAAATGACAAAATAAGAAAAGAGCAGTTTCAAGAGCAGATTGATGTGAGACATCAAAAGACGAGATATGCTAAAAAGAGCAGATAGTAGATTTGCCAAACAGGGCCTATAATATTCAAGAACGGGTTATTAAACACAAACACATAGAAGCCAAATGCTACGCGAATTCGTAAAACCTGAATCAAAAACCTATTAAGCCGAAACGAAAAATTGGATAATCAAACCAAATTTTGTTCATGGGTCAAAGAATTTTTTTTGATACTCGCACGTGCTTGATAACCTACTTTCTTATGATGTAGAAATTACAAAAAATTAAAATTAAATAAAACGTTAATGTTAGTTTTTGATGGTTTGTGGTTAAATTGTTGCTACACAATGTTAGTAGCAAGAAACCTCTAACCATTTCACACAATTTCATCATTAAATAAATGTATAAAAGTCCCTCAATTTTCCTCAATTTTGTACAAAACTCCCTTATACTTAATTTTCTGTAATATAATCCCATACATTATGTTGATCTTAATATTTAGTCTCATTTGATCGAATTTAGTCTTTTATGACTAAAATGCTCTCATGTAGTTTTATTTTCATATCTTTCTTTATGTTCCTTCCAATGTCATTAGTCCATCAGCATTTATTGATACTCTTATCCTAACCTATTGATTTCTTATCACTGTTTATGTGAAGAATAGTAAAAAGAAATTATCCTAAGGGCATGTTGGTCATAAAATATAGAGTTCAGTCAAATGAAGCTAAAAAAAATTGTGAACATAATTCAAGGGATTTTCTTACCAAAAGAAGAAGTTAAAAGGAATACTGTACAAAACAAAGAATAATCGGCGAATTTTGTACAATTTTGTTTCTAAACAAAAATATATTCTAATAGCACTAATGATTATATGCGTTATAAGAAATTGAAAAATAAAAGAGATGGGAAATAAACTCAATTTAAGACACAAGGATAAGAATTTCACTATAACGTTAGTGAGTTGCAACTAAAGTGTAGGTAAATATACATGCTATATTAGTGACAGTCTGACATCTAAATATGTTTTATCTCCCCAAATTTTGTACCCATCCAAATTATAATTAAACTCATTTGTGACTCTCCTTTGTAATTCTAAATATTTCGTTGTGACACGTACTAGCACTATAGTATCCTTTAATTAAACTTGTGTAACATTCGCTATGTTCCTAGAATAATAGTTTATAGTTCAGAAAGTATCATTTGGCCATCACGGCTGATTGGCGTGACTTTCTCCTCTTTTCCTTTCGGTTTTAACTTGTTGTATCCTTTGTCAAAAATTAAAAAAAAAACAAATGGGATGGAAAAGATATTGAAAACATAGTGGGATGCTTGTAATTTGTGACTTGAAACTCTTTGTGGAGAATGCCATTAAGCGCATATCTAAAGTATTACATTCCATATGAACGGTACTCTATTGCACTACTACGTACAGATTCAAAATTATAAGAAACGATGGTATTTTCCCATACAAAAAAAGGAAAAGAAAAAAAAACTACTATTTTTCATATAAAAAAAAGCAACGCTACTATGAAATGCATATGAACAATTAACAAAACTATTTGCTCAAACAATCGGCAGAGCCGGGTGGTTTTCTAATTCAAGAACAATCATAATTGTTTTTTTTTTCAATGAACCCATTTTCCTAAACAAAAAATATATCATATATATAATGAATTATTGTCTGAAGTGGTGACCGCTCATTAAGACAAATACAGTATATTATATATTACAGAATTTTCACCATTTATCCATGAGGGTTGACTTAATTCGCCATATACCCATTTTTTTTGGATCTGGTACATGATACCTCGAAGTTTTCTATTTTTTGCACACAATACACATGCGCGGTACATGGTGAAAAATATGTAATATAAAATATACTATATAGGTTGGAGAGAGAAAATGAGAGATATGGTGTAAAAAAATTAAAATACCCTTTTACAAATAACTACACGATTCTTTAAACTAGAATTACATTATACATTTTTTTTACAAAGAAACCTCTCCTGCTAACACGTGTTGGTCTACATTTTGTACTTGTAATTGCTTGTTTTTTAAATCCTTATTCCATATGGTTTCATAATCTATAATCTATAATAGTTATTTAAAGAGTAACTTTTTCCTCAGTGTACAACGCGCCACCTAAGCAAGGCTTTTTAAGGATAGTTTTAATGATATATTTTAAGAATCTTTTACTTAGCATTAAATAGGAAACAAAAAGTGAAAAGAA
>ONZK01000803.1:95259-121591 GCA_900322385.1 Pharnaceum exiguum | reverse complement strand
TTGGGGTGTCTAAACAACATTTTATACATATTAGGGGTGTTGTAACAAAAAAGATTATATAAGGGGTGTCGCTACAAATTAGTCTATTTATAAGGGGTGTCCCAACAAAATTCCCTATACAAAAAGAAAAAAACCCGAAAATCCTCCTTGGACGTACTGTACATAGTTACATACCCAGAAACATAACCACCAGATATTTCATTTCCAAAAACCCCTCTTTCTAACCCCTTTTCCCAAAATGCCCACCTCACCCTCCCAGTCCCTTTAGCCTCCACAACACCCTCCCCTCAACTCCACTCTCTCCCATTTCCCCAAAATGCTAACCCTCAAACCCTCCCTCCTCTCCCTCTCCCCCACCCACCACCCCAGGCCCAATAACCCCAAGCCCAATACCATAAAATCCGCCCTCCAATACTCGCGAAAACCAACCCTCTCAGGCCCAACACCACGAATAATAGTAATCACCTCAGGAAAAGGCGGCGTAGGAAAAACAACAACAACAGCAAACATATCAGTCTCATTAGCTCGCCACGGCTTTTCCGTCGTATCAATCGACGCCGATATGGGCCTAAGGAACCTAGACCTCTTATTGGGCCTAGAAGCCCGTGTCAACTACACAGCTCTTGACGCATTAAACGGTGATTGCCGTCTTGACCAGGCTTTAATCCGCGATAAAAGATGGCCCAATTTAAACTTACTTTGTGTGTCGAAACCACGGTCGAAGCTACCGCTCTCGTTCGCGTCGAAATCCCTCACTTGGGTTGTCGACGCGCTAAAGGACTCGGCTGTTAAGCCTGAGTTTATTTTAATTGACTGCCCTGCGGGCATTGATGCCGGGTTTATCACTGCGATAACCCCGGCTAATGAGGCCGTTCTCGTCACCACACCTGATATTACCGCATTGAGGGACGCGGATAGGGTGACTGGTTTGTTGGAGTGTGATGGGATAAAGGATATTAAGATGGTTGTGAATAGGGTCAGGACTGATATGATAAAAGGCGAGGATATGATGTCGGTGTTGGATGTGCAGGAGATGTTGGGGTTGAGTTTGTTGGGGGTTATACCCGAGGATAGTGAGGTTATTAGGAGTACCAATAGAGGGTATCCTCTTGTTTTGAATAAGCCGCCGAGTTTAGCTGGGTTGGCGTTTGAGCAAGCTGCGTGGCGCCTTTGTGAGCAGGATAGTATGACTGCTGTTATGGTTGAGGAGCAGCCGAAGAAGAAAGGTTGGTTTTCGTTCTTTGGTGGGTGAAGGTGATGGTGAAGGTGATTGTTTGTGGGGGTAAGGTAATGTAGCTTGTGTATAGGAGATTCGAGATTGTGTTGGTAGGTGAAATTTTGGTTTTGTTGAGTTTAGTTGGTTGAAAAATGAGCAAAATTTGGAACTTTGTTGGAAACATTGGTTGTAAGTTGTGTAGTGTTGAACTGTTGAATGAAATGTTGTTTTTTCTGTTTGTTCGCAATTTGTTTGTGTATCATTGTACGCTGAAATGTTTTAATTTGGTTTTCTTGAATTTTGAAAGAAAGTACTGTTTTGTTCATGGTATTGATTGGTCAATCTCCATGACATGCGAGGCGCTGTGGTGTTAATGAAAGTTGCGTTCTTTACTTTCATTTCATGTATGTCTGCTAGTTTATAGGCATTATGTTTAACTTGCTGTGTGGGTTAATGTAAATGAGGTAACAGTCAGTAGGGTCATATTAGGTTCCTATAGACGGCCTGTTAAATGATAGGTATGTTTAATGTGGATGATTCTAGGATTTGTTGTGGGTGGGTGTACGATATTCTTAGCAATTAACTCTCCAATAGCGCAGCAGGGGTTGGCTAAAAGAGTTAGGATCTAGCTAATCAGGGGAGGCCAAATTGTGTTGAATGGGCACTTATTACTTTTCTTTTCACATACTTATAAAAACGTTAAACCGTCATGAACTGGTGTCCGGAGGTTTTTCTTTTGTGTGGTGTGTGTGGGGTGGGGGGGTGGGGGGGTGGTCTTATGCTTGGTCCCCCTAGCTTGGCCTTCGCCATTGTAGCGCACATAGTTCTCCATATGAGGATGGTGCGCTGGCTATTCTGGCCACCGAGCTTCAGATTGTTTTAAAGTTATTGTATTGCGTTTCCAGAAGTAAAGAATATTGTTTGAATTTTTCCTACTCTAGTATAGCGCTTTAAAGTATCTCTTGGAAAATGGAAACAAGCAAAGATGTTTTAGGACTTTCGGTATATTTTGAAGTTTATGTTTAGGCTCATAATGACTTTCGGTTTATATTATATGTGGTTTTAGATATGAAGAAAAAGAGACATAGCATGATCTGAGAATCAGTTATACCTAGAGTTTATTCTTTGAGTGGTGTTACTGACCCTGATCATGGAAGTGGAAATCTTTAGAAGCTTTGTAGTTAGGGTGGGAGAAGTTGCATGATTGTTTTTTTGTTCTATCCTCTTAGATATTAGATGGCTTTGCTATGTGCCGATGACTTGCCTGTGTTAATTACAAGATTTCAGGACGGGGATCAGAGTGATGATTGACTGCTTGTTGTTACTCCGTGTAGACATTTATTCTCCTAAAGGCTCCTCTCTCAGTTTGACAATTGTTAGAAAGGCATGGTGAGTTGGAGCAATTATAGTTGTGGAGAGGACTCGAGCTGTCTAGGAGATTTTTCCCGTCCTGAAGTTTGTGTGAGGATGATGCGAACCTGCTTGGTAACTTTTTCTAACAAGTCTATTTTTTTTTTTTTTGCCTGAGGTACATCATAGTGAACGCTGCAACTTTGGGTAACTGTTTTGTAGCAGTACTTGTAACTTGTTTAGCATCAGTACTCTTCGCTTTGCAAGTTGTTTGATGTGTTATTAGTTGCATAGGAAGATCCCTTTTTAGTTTCTTGTAGCGTGGTTTTGTTTGGAATTATAGTGTACTTCATTTTAGGACAATATGTGAAATAGTGGTGGTTTGCTGGAGTGATGCAGTGGGCAGCCACTCTCTCGAAGATTGGGCATGTTTGTGTGGACAAGATGTTCACTAACACATAGACGATCTTGTATTTGTAGTGATAGTTTTAGTAAGCTGATTCATCTCCATTGGGAGTATTCCTTTGTGGATTTTTCCCTTTCTTTTCATGCACCGCTGGTGATTGACAATTAGTCTTCTGATGTGGATACTCATTGCTGGTACAATGTCCGGAAATGAGTGTAGAATCGTTTCTAGGCTCCTCTTGCTTGGTGTTGTGCTTTACTTTGCTGCTGGTCTGTTGGGCTTTGCGAGAAGTGGTCGCTCGTAGATGCTTCTGCAGTAGTTTTCTTTTGAGCTGATTAATTTGGTTTTTTGGCCACTTGTAGTTGAATGCGTGAGGTATATGTTCTACTGAGATTGGTAGGACAATGTGGGAGCACTGATCTATTTATCAGAGCAGCTAAAAGAACTTCAATGATCATATTTGCTAGTCGTATATACTGGGCTAGTGGTCTTGGCCCTCAGTTTATGTACTGGGCAAGCACGCACAACGCAGTTCCCCAAAAAAATTGTGTAATCTTACCCACACCGAGGAAGATACTCATGGACTATCAAAACCTTTTTAATATGTTATTTGTTGGTAGAGTGCATACATTGGGCATTTGTAACTGCTATGAGCTATCCCATATCATATCATGCGAACCTCTGTTATTCCTCAATACATGCATGAAAGTGTCGCAGTTGATTTCTTGGAGGGCTTATGATTTATGGAAGTTTGCACTTATTCTGGAAGTAAAGAACAGTGGAAGTAGAAATTGTGAGAAAGTTGAGACAATGCAAAGATTTATTCAGGTATATATTGAAGTCCATGGGATATATGTTTGGGTCCTTGTTTACATTTTGGGTTTTAGTTAGTAAGAAAAAGAGGTATCTTTACAGTCTAGTCTTTGGCTGGTGTAACCGAACCCCGATCCTGGAACTTGGAGTGTTCGGTGCACTTGAAGTTGGAGCGGGCACTGCACAGAAGTTTCATGATGTTTATGTTCTATCCTCTTAGAGGTCTTTGCTATGTGCTGAACTGCTGATGACTTGCCTGTGACAATTGCGAAATTTCATTATCAGAGTGATGATGTTATTTCTCTGTGTAGACAGCTATTCTCTTGAAGGCTCCTCTTTCTTCGTTGAAAATTATTAGGGAGAGGTATCGTGAGTTTTGAGCAATGTAGTTGTCAGGAGGACCTAAGAGCTGCATAGGAGGATTTTGCATTGTGGAGTTTGTGTGAGGATGATGCTGACCAGCTTGATACATTTTTTTCCTAAGACGTCTATGTGTTTATCTTTTGTTTCGCATGAAGTGGGTTGTAGTATGTAACTTGTTTAGCATCAGTGCCAAATAAGTTGTGTTCTCATGCAAGTTGTTTCAGGTGTTAAGAGTTGCATAGGGAGATGCGTTTCTTGTGCCATGATTTTGTTTGAAATGATAGCATACCTTATTTTAGGACAGAAAACTTTGTTGCTAGCTTTCCCTTCATATGAAGTAGTAGTGGTTTGGTGAAGTGATGTGGAGTGTGGACAGCCACTTTCTTAAATATTGGGCATGTTTGTATCATCAAGATGGTCATTAGCACATAGATGTTCATGTAGCTTTAGCAGGCTGTTGAATCAATATCCAATAGGAACTCTCCTTTCTCGATTTCTCCCTTTCTAGTGCACTACTGGAGACTTATTGTTCTAATGTAGATACCAACTGCTGGTACAATGTCTGGAGATGGACGCAGTATCAGTTGCAGGCTGTGTTGGCTTGGTGGTGTCTATTACCTTGCTGTTGGTCTGTCGGGCTTGTGAGGAATGGTTGCTGGTAGAGTGGTAGATGTCTCTGCAGTATAATTATTGTTACTTGATGTTTTGGCTACTTGTAGTTTAATCCGTGAGGTATATGTTCTGCTGATAGTGAAAGACCGATTTGAGAGCATTGACCTGTTCATCAGAACAACTGAAAGACCTTCAATGATCATATAGCTGGATACTCCTCTGTTAGTCCTATACTCCTTTAAAACGGGCTTGGCCCTCAGCTATATGCAGCACAGTTCCTTATTGTCTTCTTTTTTTCCCCCTTCATGTTAGTGGTAATCTTAGCTGCGGTGAGGGAAGATACTCGTTGATTATCGAAAGTATAAATTTAGTTGGATAACTGTGCGATCCACATGTCAGGCTAATCTCTGTTATTCTTCAATGCATTGCATGAAAGTGCAATAGTGGATTTCTTATAATTTACGGAAGTAGTATACAGCTTGTGAATGAAAGTCAGGAGTAGCGGTCTGTATGGTCGTGCTTACCTCATGAACTACCCCCTACCCCCGTGCAACCGCCCTCCCTCTCTCTGTTTTAAGTCATTCCCTGTTTATCCCCCCATTTTCTTTTCGTAAACTCCAGTCGGAGTGCTGTGAACAATGGTTCTCAACCTGCGCATTAAACTATTATTTGGTGTGGACCGTGGACTAAGGAGAAGGTAAAGTACTGGTTATTGTGCGCTTAAAATTTACAAGCTGCGTCATTTCTGACTAAACTGGTTATCAAAATGAAAAATTCCAAACTTCTTTCTGTGAGAAACTCAGAAATAAGCAGAAGTTGGGTGTTGCAACGCATGCCTATGCGACACATTTACATAAGGGCACTCTCAACCATTCCGTTCTATGGCAGGGGTCAAAAAACACTAGTACATCAGCTGTACTGCAGTCAATCATGCGGCAAATCTGAACTTTACTTAAGGGCGTTGAGCTTGTTGGTCTTGTAACAAGGATTGACTGCCCAAGGTGGGTCAGTTTTCCACCCGAAACCATCATTATCTTTGTGCCATTTGGCCTTTCCATTGATTGATAGCTTCAAGGAGGGTGTAGTTTGGCATTATGAATTTGTGAGGAACTGGAAGGTTTGTTGTAGGTGAGGTGTCATGTTCTAAGAACCACTGCTCTATCGCCTTCCGGTCGTAGGTGTAGCCGTCTGCTGCAACATATGGTTCTTCAATGATTACCTGTTGTAGAAATTAGCACATTCACAAATAACGATACATAAGTCCATGAATGAGGGAATTTTGTGACTGCGAACAAACAAATAGTATTAAAGCTGCTTCATTTTAGTTTTCGTTTTTTCCCTTGTTTGTGTAGCTGAATTGCACTCGTGGGCCTGTTATGTTCGCTGACTTAAAAAACTGCGGTACTTCTCAAAAACATATAGCATCGAAGATGTAGGGGATAGTCAAATTGACTTCTAGAAGAGTTGTTCAAGAGGTACCTTTCCAAGAGGGCAGATGAAGTGTTCTGGAGGTGCCTTTGGACCATTTGCGGCTAATTCTCTGGCAGCCTCGGCTATTTCTTTCAATCTCTCCAATGCAGGTAGGACTATCTCTCTCAGATCAGGCCTGTCTCTACCCCTAAGCTCAGCACATTGTAATCCTAGTTGTGCCAATTCAAGTGTCTCTATCTCCGGCCATTTCCCAGCTTCAGCATCCAAGACTTCCATCAAATTACCTTCATCTATGGCGTCTTCAATCAAATAAGCGATGCCCACCGCAGGTTTTGCTGTCAATAGCTGCATAATCACCACCCCTAAGGCAAACACATCTGCTTTAGTTGAAACTCTTCCTGTCCTTTGATATTCTGGGTCAATATAGCAAAGTGTACCAACAGGGCTTGTCTCTTTGTAGATGGTCTTCAAAGAGGCTGCAGTGGGATCTACATTGATCATTGTACCAAGACCTGCGTCACCAATCTTGCTCACCAAGTTTTGGTCAAGCAAGATGTTGGCGGGTTTTAGGTCACGATGGATGATGGGCCTAGGCTTAGTGCTGTGGAGGAAGGCGAGGGCTGAAGCCACCTCCCAACAGATTCGAAACCTATCGTACCATGGGAGAGGAGGTATGTTTTCCTTGTGGAACAGCCTATCATCAAGGCTACCATTTTCCATGTACTCGTACACTAGGCTACTCCCTTCTGGTACCGCACCAAGCAGAAGAAGTAAGTGTGGATGACGGATCGTACTCAAGATTTCCAGCTGCACAATCAATCACCCTCTCAAAAAATTATTCTCTGCGATTGGTGGAACTTTTTCATATTTTCAGTTTTATAGTCAATTTAGGGAAGAACCATAGCATACTGAACTTAGTTAGAGTAAGTGATACTGGAAAGCAGGTCTCTTCTCAGGAAGGGAACATTTTCACAAGTGTCTAATGCCCTAAATCTGAGACTACTGTCACCAACTTTTTTAAGAACAAATAGGGAACACTATATTACACTGCAATGAAGTTTTGTACCTCCTGAAGAAATTGCTTGTTTGTGGAGCTGTCTTTGGTGTGCAGAACTTTTACTGCCACGGTGGTGTGATTCAACTTGCACTTGTATACAGTTCCAAACGCACCCATCCCTATCTTAAATTCTTCTGAGAAGGAAGATGTGGCGCCAACTATCTCCTGCCATGTAAACTTCTGGTACTGGCTAATTATACCTGAAAGAGGCTGCTTATGCTTATCCTCGTTACTGGTTTCTGCCTTTGTCTGGAAATTAGTTCTTTCCCCAGAGTTCTGTTGGTCAGGATTGGCAGTTTGTGCGGCTTTGAACCCATGCTGCTCTATGCTATAATGCTCCTGGAGCTTTATTGCTTCCTCCACTCTTTGCTTACTTAGATCAGTTAGCTGATCAAGCGGAAGCTGAAACTGCAGGAGATTATAAGCTTCAGAAATGCTGCTATCGAAGAACAACTTGAAATTATTTTAGCAGGTATTGTAAAAATCATACCTTAAGAAAAGCACTAGTTGTTTATTATCAAACTTCTTCAGGCTACGGCTTAATTTTTTTTTTTGCAATGGTTGGGAGCTTACCTTTTCATTGATGTCACTGTTCTGAGCCAGTTCATACATTTGCTCAAGATGTCTTAGTTCGACTCTCAACTTATCAAGTTCTAGATTCTGCAAAGATCGAGGAGGAATACTGTAACATGCCATAGAGGACCAAATGCATGCATCCAATGATGTGCATTCGCATAATATAAAATACAAGGCAAAATTGTGAAAAATTGCAGGGTTTCTGAGTACCTGCTGGGACGGTGAACCACCGGTTGTAGAACCTGTGGGTGACCGTTGCTGAGGTGGGGTGCCCCCGTGAGAACTAAAGGGCGGAGTGCGGACAGAAGATATGGGTGGTCTGTGGAAATTTCCACCTGGAGGAGTTCCCACAAAAGAACCTGGCGGAGTGCTAACAAAAGAACCTGATGGGGGAGTGCCAACAAAAGAACCTGATGGAGGAGTGCCAACAAAAGAACCTGATGGGGGAGTGCCAACAAAAGAACCTGATGGAGGAGTGCCAACAAAAGAGTTTACTGGGCTAGGGCTTGTGAAAGATCCATTTGGAGAACTTGTAGCCTCTGCAAACATCAATGCGGGTGATCTCTTTTGAGGTGGATTGGCTGTGAATGAATCTCCAGGGGATGTTCTATCTGAAACCCATGATCCAGAGCTGCTCGAGCTTTGACTGGGAGCCTTAGAATAGCTCAATCCAGCATGATGCACGGGGTTTTCATCTGAAAAAGTATTGTGCTTCACCTCAATGTTCTCTGTCACTGCTCTTATAGAACGATTCTTTCGAAGAGTTTCAGGTTGATTTTGTTGGGAAGTCAATGCTTTAGACTTTGTAGCAGATGAGCCCGGGCCTGTGGAAGCCACTGAGTTAGATAATATTTAGCCTGTACTAATTTTTTTCCAAGTGCCAAAGTGGAAGATATAAGAGAACTGCATCTTGAAAGAGATCAAAAATTCGAACTGCTTTTCAAGAACCAGAATTGATTACCAAAAGAAGCAGGCACACAGAATGACAGAAGCTTCTACAAATACTTGCTGGTATCTACTTACCAATTGGGGATGAGGGCCTGCTTTTCAACAAACGACCTGCTGAATAAGATTGCGTGAATATTTTGAAAATATGATGTGGGTAAGTGCTAAAAGAGTAAAGATAGCAAATGAGATGAGGATATACAACATCTTAGCAGTATTGAAATCACCTAGTGTGAGAAAAGATGTGCTAGAAGAACTATCAGTTGATGCAGATGACAAACCACTCATGTCTTCCATGCTGATCACAGTTGGTTCTGATTCTGCAGGACGCATGTGCTGGAGCTTCCCATCAGAAATAAAATAGACTGAGCAAAAAGGTGGAGCGGTTTCTGATATCAGCGATGACAGGTTCTCTCCCATCATCCTCCTCATTGACATCATGTTTTTCCTACAGCACAGTACAGTTAATGAGCATACAGTTATTTGAAACAATGTGCCACTAAGAAAAGTCCTATTGAAAAAGATTTGGATTTCCCATTCCTCTGAATAGTTTTTGTCACCTTGAAAATATGCTTGTAGATGTGACTCCTATAACAAGATGCTGTATCGCCTGTTTATTGACTTCCAAAGTTATTGCCATCGCGATGTCATCTGATTCAAGCATGATAATATCTGATTTTATCTGCATTCAGTGCAGCAAGTACGACTGTATGAGCTATGCAAAAATGTAAATGTATAGAATACTTTAGGCCAAACATACTCAAATTAAAGTATTTCTGCTGACCTTTCTGGTCTTCAAGGATTGCTGGTAAGGAAGAAGAGTCTTTTTCTTCTTCCATTCAACTTCATTCCTGTATTCAGCAACTACTTCTTCTCGAACTTGCGATACAGGTACCCAACTTCCCACTGAAAGCAATTATTAGAAGGCTTAAGTCAGTCACCAGAAGTCTAATTTGTTGAGTATTGTCAGATAAATTCAAGCCAAGTCATCAGCTAACTGTTGTTGAGTTACAGGCATCTTTTAGTGTTGAAGAATCCTTGGTGATCAGTTTTTAACTTCCACGTTGTCTTTGACGTGAGATAGAAAAGATCAAGCAATTAGTCATGTATGATATTTTACCATCATTTTTCCTAGCAAGAGAAGTAAAGATTTTAGAGAACATCAGAACAACGACTCACTTGGTGATGGCATTGAACTAATTTTGGGGTAAACATGCAACAGCTTGAATGTCACATTGCCTTGGGGAACAAATTTTTCCATAGCCCAATTCAGAATGTACTTGCTTTTTCGGCCTCCGCTGAAACCAATGGCAACGACTAGTTCTCCTGCCTCTGCTGTTTCGTCCATAATGGACAGATTTCTAGGATCTTCAGCTGCAAATAGCATCAAGATATGTTGGTTCACCGAGCAACAATTTTTTTCCACCTATATATCTATAGTTGAACACCTCATGAAAATGATATATCACAATTCACTAGAGATTATGACTAGTAATCAATGCAAAGCAATGGAGCCAATACAGAAGAAAAACAATGAAATTTCCGTCTCTGAAATATGAAAGCATTAACAGTACATCTTTTTCCCTGAACAATGAAAAATAAGTGTGATCCTGCATGCTCAACCATTTGTAATGGAAGGTCACAACCAAGGTGATCAAGACACCCGTAAATCATCTATCTTTATGCATTTTGCATGATTTCTAAATCTTACAATGCAACCAAGGTCAACATTTCTAGTTTTCAAATAAAAAATAAAAAATAAAAGGAGCATGATACTGCATGTTTCTCCTCACCTACGGAACATAATACTACAGTATGCATGTTATAGTCTCTGAATGAAAAGAAAAGCACATCTTACAGAATTTTAGATTACCAGTTTCTGAACCCAACCCCTGGGCTGATCTGTTGTTGGTAGAACCAAAATGCTGAGTCTCTGCACTAAGTATCCGAAACTATATCTTTCTGAACTTTGTCTATCACACTCTCAATAATCAATAAGTATCATAGAGAAGTTTGTAATGAGAAACAGAGAATTTCCAGAGTTTCTTGAGATAATTAGAAATTGGAAAATAGCTTGGACCCCACCTTCGCACGTCTACTATTTTTGTTGTTTTTTTTTGACAGGCGCACGTCTATGTTTATGTTCATCATATACAAGTGCAACCATAGGTTTGACGATTCTTATTCTACATTTTTTATTTGGTTGTTAAGCTTGCATAGTTGCATATCAATAACTCATTATGTTTGGAATATACTGTACTGCTTAGAAAACCAACACCTGTGTGCTTGCGGTCTCCTGCATATCATTGTCGAAATGAACACTTATTACTCCGTATGTTCCTTATGGAATGTCTCATCTTTGCCGCCTTATGCACCCGTTGGATTATCATTAGTTTAAGTTATAATAGATATATTTATCACTTCAAATTTGTCCTTGTTGACTTTTGTAGAAGGCATATACATGAACTACATTGGAAATAATTCCATTGAAGTATGTTCTTGTGACGACATCTGAATATAAGACGTTGAATTTCAGTCCCACGAAGGTCATATGGAATTGATGTTCTGTTACATAGGCTTCTTGATTCTTCTATCAACCAAGTTAGCGACGGCAAGTCTTTGATACACCGGGTGTACATATACACCAGATGTATGTTGAAATTCTTTAAAAAAAACACCGGTGAGCGATTAGGGTAGGCTCTCCCATGAGTGCACATTATTCACTAATCACTTATTAGTTATAGAGCTTACATCAAATATCATATCAATGGATTATCACATGCACTTGGAAGCTAGATGAATGACATTTTGAACTTTTGATATTGATACAATCATACAAACAACACAAAGATATACAAGCAATCTAAATTATAAGAAAATCTATAATTAAATATAATATACTGCGATGATTTTACCTCCAAAATAAAATACGATTTTAAAAAATAATAAGGCCACTCCAACATCTCGTTACGCACAGACAATATATATTGCTTCTAATTATAACCATTTGAGATGAATCAAATCTAGTGCAATGTTTGATATATTTTGTAATAGCGATTTCAACCGGCCTTCAGTTGTTTTCGTTATTTCTATTTTTATATTTTGTCAATTCACAATTCTAATAGGCACATTTCAAAATTAGCTGGCAAAATTCGTGGTCACTGTCTCACTAATCAGTGGCAACATCTTGATTAGCACTCTCTCTACCAACGCAACCTCTTGATTATGAAATTTCAATACTAAATACAGTACTGTCATAGCAAAAACAATTACGAATGACATTCCCCAAAGTAAGTTTTCTTAATTGCATGCACGTAAGCACGTTCTTTGTGTCTACGAATGTTTCACTGATATGGACCAGGCCAGCCAGTGTCCAGTGATGCCGTTTTGTTGGAGAATTACAGTTGCAACTAAAATTGATATAATTAACCTGTTATCTTTTCTGATCAATTAACCATTGTCATAGTGCGCGCTTCCTCTTGTTATATATGGGAGCGGTAGTTTTAGATCGATTCAATTCTTTTTATATTACACCAAGTTGAGCCAATAATCAATTTCGTCTAATTAACAGATAGTACTAGTATCAGACAATTCTTCAAATGTTTCCAACATGTGAGAATCATGAATTATAAGTCAGCATTTATCTGGCCATGTTTCAGAACATCACAGTTACCCGCTCGGACTGTTAGCCAAGCTAATAAGTACATAGTACGAGTCCATGACTATGAGAACCTGAAACTGCTTCTTCTTGTTTGGTTGATATATTAAAAACATCGTAATGAGCTTGATCTGGCTTGTAGGTGGTTTTTTGGAATCGATTAATACAAATTAATACCCTTGGGGTCCTTGCCATCAAAAATAAAAAACACACTTGGTAATGGGCTTTACTATGGATCGGACTGTATGTTTGTTGCGTATGACCCGCTCGGTTAACTTTTCTAAGTATTAAAATGCATCATAAGGTCATAACCCATGAACTAGGACTGGTTCCCCTCAAATTTAGCCATTTCACCAGCCCATAAAACGTGAAGGTTTTCCATTGAGAAACCAGTAGCCATTAGTCAGCTATCCCCAAATCCCAACCGACTTTCATCTTGCATACTACGCTCGTACTATGCTAGATTGCTAGTACGCTGCTCATTAAAAAGTCTACTACGTAATTATCAACAATAACACCACACCAAGTATAATCCTCATTCAATAATTGTTCGAGGGTCAAGATGAAATTGACCCTAAATACATTGATGCATTAGAGTATTACATTTTCGCTACTTTGTTAAAAAACAGAAGTATTTGAAGGCGGTTTCGTATAGTCCATAATGTCTATTAAATTAAGGTCTTTTGATATACAAAACTTTTTTTCTCAATGGTGTTTTGATAAGGAATCAAGTAATATAGCACAATTAAATAGTTTAACTCATTATTTTTTGTTTGTCTTAATTCAAAATAATTTCGTTCAATTGTGTTCGACATAATTCTGAATAAAATGGCCCTTAAAACCTTAATCATCTTAATATTGAATTAAGAAGATGTCTAAGAATTCCAGGCCAACTAATAATAGTCATCTAAATACCCAGTTAATCACTTGTTTCTGTCTATTTTTCTGTTCACTAATAATGCTTAGTTAGGCAATAATAATGTGGAATCAACTACTACTAGTCTACTAGAACGTAACTACTGGACTAGCAATGCACTCTTTTAACTTTTTGATAAAGTGATCCAACTTTTAGTTTTGGCTAATTTTCCATTCTACTCCGTGTTAATATTCTTTTTGACATTTTTACACTAAGATAGGGCCAGGCGGTCAGCTATGTCTTTTAACTTTTAATAACACGATGAACTCGGTGAAGCATGTCTGATGTCTCTTACTCTCACACGTAGAAGGGTAGCGCAACACGAGATTTCATCAGAGCTCATGTGCTAAACTGGTTACGATGGTACCGGGTAGACATCAGCTCGAAGGTGGCTTGACAACCTCCCACTAGAAAAAGAAGAAAGGTACCTGAAACCTGATTGACCTTCGACCAGTAATGTTTATCACTTTTAGGGATTGCAATGGAGCGGGTTTAGAGCGCGCATCATTCATATACATATCCATTTATTTTACATTATCCATCACCCGTTCCATATCCATTTATAATTATTTTCACCCGCCCGTATCCATATCCATTGGATGGAGCGGGTTACTGGATATCCATTAGATTTTTAAATATTAAAAAAAAGCTTATCAAATAGTATAATATTTTAAATACTACAAGTACTAATCATAAATGACGATTAATTCGACAATAATCTTTAATAGAAGCATTGTATTTCATCAGCAAATTGTAATTATCTAGTACAATTCAACGTCTAATTTAATATTACTAGTTTTCTTGCCCGTGCGTTGCACGAGCCTCAATTTTATAAATTTGTTATCTTATTACTCTTTTGTATTTAACACAAAATGAAATTGTTATTGAATTTTCAGCTCTTAAATGATAATTTTTATGTTTTTTTATAATGCTTTTGTATGGATTAAATTTATAGTGCCTCAATAATTATAAACTTAAATTAATATTGTGCACAAAAATAAACTTAATTTAATATTACGTAATTCTTTTTTAAGTCTTTTTAATTTTGGACACCAACAAAACCTAAAAACCTCACTATCATTTGCTTGTTTTTAATCTTAATATTAATTTTTATGTCCTAAGTCTAAGTCACATGTATTCTTAGTGAGTTTGTGTTTTGTTTGTACTATTACCGTTCAATTTTATTGTATTTATAATTTTAACTGTGTTTAGTTGTTTATAGTTCAATTCAGTTTCAATTTAGTCTCACACCCACAATATCAATCTTATTATTTTTGATTTTTCCTACCGATGCATTTTGTTGTTGTGCAAGCGGTGATATGGGATGTTTATTTTATCAACATATAGAAAAGATTAAAATTTGTTTTTTAAGGAGTCCAAGGGTCCTTAGATGCTTAACAGATATTATTGGATACAATTAATTCATTTTTCTTGATAAAAAATAACAATTATGGGCTTGTCTTTATAAATTAAGTTCAGTTCAGTTCAACTTAATTAATTTTTTCGCGGTCCAACTTGTAACTTACGAACGTGAGAAGTTTTGATCCCTATATACATTCTTAGTTATTAGTATATCATTGGAAATGTCTGAGCATTTAGTTTCGTAAACGTACAATATTGATTGAGTTTAGTTTGATAATTGATTGAGTGACAAAACAATTAAACAAAAAGTTCAGTTTTTTTAGTTCAATTTAGTACAGTAAAGTTCAGCTCTAAAGAATATGCCTTTATCAAATTGTCATTTTTTTTTTCTACACTTATAATTTTATTCTATAAATAATTGATTTCTATTAAATTGATTGAAATATAAGAGTACTTTGTTCATTTGGAAAAACATTCAATCGCATATATAAAATGAAATAAGTTCAACTAAATTGAAATTTAGTGAACAAAATAGGCAAATAACATGGTTTGATGGGTTGACCAGTGGCAGTCACCCACACCTTCAGGAAATCAATCAAAATTGAGTGAGATTCCATCACTTTATTCTTACACCAATGTATAATAGTATATACTTGGAAGTGTTTAAGCTAGCTACAAATTCATCACACACATAAGGAGTGTTCTTCCGTGGAGATTTTTTGTTGCGAATCGTGATCATTTTTTTTTCATTGGACAAATTCATCACAGATAAGGAGTGTTCTTCCGTAGTTTTTTTTAGCTCATTGCATTTTATTTTTTATTTTTATTTGTTGTGCTTATTTCATATGTGGCTTTTTTTTTGTTGGCGCTTTCTCATTGGTGTTTTTTATTTCCCATGTGGCATAGCTCATAGCCTTTCGTCCTATGTAGCATGCTTCAGAGCTCCTGAAAAACGCCTGTAGTGTATTCCGTCTTATGTGGCATGCTTTAGAGCTCAAGAAAAATGCCTCCTATATATATATGTATAAGATTACCATAATAAGTGTTTATATCTATAAAAATATATAAAAGGTATTATTTAAAGTTAAATGGATATCCGTTGGATTGTTACATGGATGAAAAATTATCATGCATATTCATTTAGTTTGAAAATCCTTCATCCAAACTCGCTCCATATCCAATGGATGAGATGGATATGGAGCGGGTGCGGGTGGGATTGCCATCCTTAATCACTTTGTTTGCCGTCGAACAAATTTATGGAGGCAGATGTTCTACCGTGATTGATCATACAAAGTTACACCACCCAAAAAAAAAAAACTCCGTATTAAATAGAAGTAATTTTTTTTACTCCATTTTTCCTCAATTGATTGTCATTTTTGACCAAAGTACACATTTTAAGAAAACATCAATAAATAGTGATATTAGTCAAATTACAGTATTTCCTTTCCAAAATTGCCCCTAATTACTAGTGCAAATTTATTAAACTCTATTTAATTTTTTTTATTTCTATTTTCAGCCTATAATTATTAAGGGCAAAATGGGGATTTCTTTTCAATATAAATTTTTGACTATTCAAATCTGACATAATTTATGGACAATTTTTTTTTTGGCTAAAAGTGACATTCAATTGGGGACGGAGGGAGTAACTAAAAGATTTAGACATTCTTAACAAAGCAAGATTATCCCTATTTCTCCCTTATAACTATATACAATTTCTATGTAGAGAAAAATTAATATGTAGCCATTTTATATATAAGATTGGGTGAGAAAGGTAATTAATTTTACACGAGGATCATGAATGACTATTTGAGGAGTCATTCTCCCATTACTTTTCCATATAACTTTCTAAAACTACTCATCGTGTAAAATGTCGTGTCCAAACCAAGGTAGAACAATAAAAAGAAACAATAAAAAAAGAGGAAGAATTGGAACCGACAATGGTCCAAAAGTTTGGTGTAATGGAGTTGTCATTCTTTTTAACCCAAAAAGTTGCAAACGTGGATCAAAATGGGATGCTAAATGAGAACGTACTATGTACCATTATAAGTTCAAGGTCCTACACAATTTTTGTTCCTACTTCCTACACAAGTTGTTTGCAAGTTGTGGCTCGTCTGTCCTATGTTAAGACACTCCAAGTCCCATCTGCTCTGCTTTTTTACAACAATCGTCTACCTTGCTCGAGCAAGGACCAAGTTGAAGGGTTTGTTAACTGTAAGTTGTACTCATAGTAACTCTATTATTCCATGTAATTCGTTAATAATCAATACTCTTGCCCTTGCCCAATCAGGATATGAAATTCAGTGACGAGCCAATAGCCGTTTGAGGAATATGAGTTCCTTTCACCGAGTGTTCTTTCAAGTACTACATAGCTCAATGTGTTTATCATGTAGTGTACTTAATCTGTGTTTTGTTCGTCAATGATGCTATAATTCAGTTTTTTTCGGTTCAATTTAGTTATACTTTCAGTCGACCAAAACATCTCTTAGTTCAATCCCATCACGACTTATGAGGACAGGAGGAGGATACTCAAGCTTATCCTGTTCTCAAACAACAAAAAGGCCTATCTTTCACTACTATTTGGATGTGCAATGTTATTTTGTACATACGCAGATGACTTCAAACATAAAGTTATGATTTAGAAACCCAATATTCTCAAGCTTATCCATAACTGCTATCTATGCAAGTTATGCTAATCAATTAATCATCAAGGAACATACCACTCCAAAGTCCAAACATTAGAGTTCCTTATACGGCTGTACGTCAATGAAGTAATATTCGGGTTAGTCAAAAGCTTGCACGGAAAGGATTCTTGTAGAAGCCTATAAGAAAGAAAATAATTCACTGACGCCATCTTGTGTGGTCATTGTTTAGTTGTTTACACCGACGATCTTTGTACAATGTTGCTCTTCTCCTTCATACAATGACTGATAAATTCTGGAGCTTTTCTTTTCTCCCCTATGAGGCTATGACACAGCAAAATGGTTGCTAAATCTATAGCTGTACCTAATATATTTTGTCAAAATCCTATTAAATCTAAGTAATATAGAAGAAAAAATAAAATCCCTACTTCTAATTTCTGGACATTGATCGAAAAAAGAGCTCCATATGGCGTCACGGATCAATCACACCCGTTTAGATGCCTTGATCCGACGATTGATTTCCTTCTCCAACTCATCCACTCCTCCTACCTCCTCAAGTTCCTGCATCACATAGCATTCCATATAAAAAAGCAGGTTTTAAAAATGTTTTATACAGAAAGGTACAAGATGACAACTTGATATGTGATTACTACATTCCTACCTTTGGTCCCATGAACAGTCCGTATGGCACTCCATCAAACTTCTCTGAATGGTGTAGCTGAAATCCAAAACATCAAAATCAAAGAAGACATTAGATCCGTTACATTACAGTTTTCACATCAAAAGGTTGGTAGATGTAAAGTAACAGTATAGCTGCTTAGCTAACACATGTTTTGCATTCTAATAGTAGAAAGTTTGGGTTCGACAAGAAGAAGCTGTACGCAAATTAAAACATTATGAAAAGAGGTTTTGTTGATCACATCATGACTATGCTCACTGCGCATACAAATTGATGATAAGAGAGCAATAGTATTCAAGAAAGGAAATCACATTATCCTATCTTATGGACGGACTATCATCATCCTACACCACTAGAATACCCATTATAGCTTTTTCTAGATAGATTGTAGAGATAATGTTGTTATTCAAGAATTCATAACAATAACCGATTTTGAGTAACATCAGCACAGACCGTCTTAATCTGGTGGTATACTATTATAGCCACAAGCCCACAATACATACTTTGCCTCAAAATATATAAAAGAAAATCATTCATTGAGTAGCCATTCTTATCAAAAAAAGAATAAACTAGCAGTATCAATACTTTAGAATAGTAGCCCATTTATGCAGTACTTGTTCAGGTAATCGCCTTGACAATGGAGGTAGAACTGATTTTTTACCAACAAGGCGACAATGGAATGTCTTCACTCTCGAGTGTATTATGATAGGATTTTGAGGTTTTTTCTACCTGTCCTACGTATATCCTATTCTCTGAAACTCCAATGTACTTGGAAATGAACAACGTATCCAAATGGAAAGAAATGGAGTATGTAATGAAGTTCTCCTACCTGATGAGCAGCGGCTACTTTTCTGAAATAAGGGACATCAGCGATAGGACCTACAGGGAATCGCTTGTGAACGAGACCGTCATGCACAAACATGTAGGCAATTCCAAATACTGTGATTCCAAGACCCTACAATAGAAGCGACACATAATAATGAGCACTGTACATATATACGATCATGAACTGATACTGTAAAAAAATGGTGAAATTGACTGGAACTTACAGCACCAAAACAGAGACCAGGAACGATGCCTTTATTGAAGAAACCAAAGGAAAGAAGAGCTATTGCTGGGAAAGCATTTATAATGGCAAATACATCATTCAGCTCGAATGGTCCTTCTCTTGGTTTATGGTGGGACTGCATCCATAGTCATACACAGTACATTTGGTCAATTACATATGAAGATTACAGATTTATGTGACATGACAATTAACATGAATATCTAAAAACGTGTAACTTCTGTTTTGAGGCCTAATTTACTCAGTAACATGATTTCTGAGACACCTAATGTTATCATGGGAAATTAATAGTCATCCTACACATTTTCTGGATTTGGTTGTCAATTAGAGAGATCAAAAGAGAGAGCTGTTTTTCCCCTTTGGGATGCACAAAGGTTCAAAGTCCGTTCGATCACGATGGCTCGGACCAAATAGCAGACCGGACTTTTCCGTTCCTCAGACAGGTAACTGAACCTGACTAGCATCAGCCAGTTCACCAAAATTGGAATCCTAGAGTTCTGTTCTGGTTCTCTAGTCTGCTAATACTTTTTTTCTTCTTCTTTTTTTGGTGGTGGGGGTGGGGGTGGGGGGGTCAAACTCATGTCCATGTCTATATCGACAGCTTATTGAAAACAACCCCTTCATAGTCCACAATCAAAAGTGACATATCTGGGGTAGTAAACGAACAACACACTCAATCAAAATGTAACACTAACACAAACTCAACAATGACATGACTCGCCACCAAACCGTAACGTGTAAAATTTCCTAACATACAGAATGCACAAGATATTTATGCGCAGCCATCAATTACAGAACTGAAGACTAAAAGGGTCACAAACCTCGTGCATGTGCCACAATGAAGCATGCCAGAGAGCCTTATGTGCCCACCTTGCCCAAAACTCCATACCCACCTAGAAACACAATACTTGGAATTTCAGAATCACCAATTTTAGCAATTACAAGAGAGCATATAGCTTAAATGTTGCAAATCATAGTGATTGACAAAACCCGAATATAAGATGGCATTGTTTGTCTGCAAGTACTTAATCAATTTGGGAGGGGGGATATCAACATATTTTGACTGTTGATCAAGTTGACAGTACTTAATTCACATCATATTATTTGGTTAGTCTATTATGTTAAAGTACAGGGCACATTAGAAAGTAATCACATGATCTAATACATAGCTCCATTAGAAAACAAATCACAGACCAACATCCCTGTACTGATAAACAATTGTAACTACTAGTTTACAACCCAAATCTCAATGTTAATGATTAAGCAATGATTTAAGTATCTTAAGATAGAGCACTTAGAAACTTACAGCAGCACCCACTGAGAGAGCAAACGTACTCAACATTTCCACCACCGGCACCTCTCCACCCTACACACAGAAAAACACAAACTCAGTTAAATCAATGAAACCAAGACCAATTTTCAACAGTTTTCTGTTGTGTAGAGTTTAGTACAATGTGTCGTCAAACTTAGGGTGTGTTTTGCTAGTCGGTAGTACTTTTCAGTTAGTTCAGCTTTTTTGAGTTCAGTTCAGTTTTTTTCTTTATGTTTTCAGTTTTTTTCAATTCCGACCAAAACACACCCTTAATAATAAAACATGGAAAGTTGTTTCTTCCATATTCCTCATAATTCATAGAACAATTTGTGTGAAACAGTTTTATATATGAAACACAGTCATCGATTAATTAAAATTCATTAATGCTTATTGAATCACTCTATTTTTTTCTATTAACTAGTGGCCATTTTTCATCCCGTTACATGCATCAAGTCCTTTCAGAAAAGGTTACAAATTTTGTAGAAAAAATTGTGTGCACTCGTTTCATGCATCTTGTACCTTTGGAAAATATTATCATCTTTGTATGGAAATTTGTGTGCACTCTTTCATCATCATATCCTTTGTACATTTGTTTTTTTATATGAGACAAGGGCTGTTTTTTATTCGTGGATAGTTTTTTTTCAACCAAAACACACCCTAAATCATCGTGACAAAAAAAAAACGGGTTTAGACTTTTATTAGGGACCTTTTTTTTATCATTAATGACCCTTATAAAGTGCTTGCACATATGAAACCGTTTGCCTAAATCTAGGTTGCACTTTTATTCGACCGTTTAACAAATTGTTACACTATTGGGGACACCGAAACCCAAGAGAAACGTAACAACAGAGAGTTAGACGCTAAAAAAACATAACAAACAAAAAGGGCACATTAAACATTTAAACATTAACAATTACCTCCATTTGCCAGTAAAAGCGATAATAAACAGCCATGACAGCAAGAGAGGTAACACCAAAGCTAGACATAACAGCAGCAACTAAATAAGTAGACCGTTCAGACTTCTTCCTAGCCAACTTCTCCAACAATCTCGCGTCATCAGCTATTTGTCTGTCACGTATCTCCTCTGTCACAGCCTGAGTAACTTTAACACTACTGTTACCCTCTTCAGTAACAGCCACAGGAACAACAGCCTTTCTTTCGTCCAACACAAAGCAGACAGTAAGTTGTCTCTTTTGTCTCCTCTGCTGAACCGGGCACCGAAATTTAACCGGATGGGTTAATATTGGAAGTGGGTTTGGGCCGGGCCGGGGTAAGAAAAGGGTTGTTGTTGTGGTGCTCCCTTGGAGGGTTGATGAGAGCCCACTAATGGCCATTGAGGAAATTTTGTGTGTTGGAGAAATGAAGGATTGTTGAAAGTGAAGAACAAAAATAAAGGGGTGGGAGGATGGATATGTTAATTGGATGAACACCACATGTTTTGCTTCAATGCAAAATGTTTGTCACTATAAAATTTGAGTTTTTTTATGGGTTTGTAAGGTGTACACACCTTCTTCTTTTATAGTCAAGTCATTGTCACTTGGTCACCAAATAAAATAAAGTTTAATTAAAATGAAATAAAATATGGTTCTTGTCATCTAGTCTTTTCTTTTTATTTTAAGTTTTTGTTTCTAATTGTGTTTGATTTATTACCATTTAATGTGGATACTAATTTGGATTTATTCATTTAATTTGGATTTGGATTTATTTCCATTTTTAAGATGAATATACATTTGTATTGATTTTTTCAAGTTATGTATTTTTTTTTTTGGCGAAATTGATGAGAATCATCTCTACTTCGGATAATTATCGCAAAATAATGCTGACTTTCAAAATTATTGAGAATAATACATAACATAACCCTTGTAGGTAGAACGATCCAATGAAATAAAAAAAAATTATATGTCAATATGAAGAATTAAAAATTGGCTAAATTGTTGGGAGTAATCCCAAGTTGGTGACATTATCTCAAAATAATTCCCAGGTTAACATATTTCTCAGAATATTCTCAACTTGCCCGATTTTTCACCAGAACAGATTAATGATGGCCAGAAAGTTATTTTTGGCTGAAGGCTTGCTTATGTGGCTAAAGAACATACGCCTAATGTTGACTTACCTACAGATTAAGTTGAATGTGAGAAGGAAAAGGTGGGTTAGGGTCACGTAGATTTCATGTAATCTCGTTTAACTTAATCAACAGCCCAATCAGCATTATGTGCATGTTCTTTAGCCATATAAGTAAGCAAGTTGGGATTATTTTGAGAAATATGTTAATCTGGGATTATTTTGTAATAATTGCCTTTAAAATTTGGCTATATATACATAAGAATTGATATATTTTATAATTTAAATAAATTAAAATTGATATATTTTATAGTTTAAATAAAATTGATAAATTAACCTAAGGTTTAATTATTCAAAAAAACTTGTTTGAAACATTAATTAGATCATTTCGGGCTAATAGGTGCCAAATAGGAATTATTTTAATAATTTTTAAAGTTTGGATTATTTTTAAATAATCAGGCGAAGTATGGACTATTACCAACAGTTTCTCCATTTTTTATATAGTATAATTCAATTATTTTTTAATTTAATTGTGTTGGATATTAGTTATAACTTGAACTGTAGTCATTCTTGTCATTAGTTTGTACGAAAGAAATAGCTCGCCTTTATTCCACCTAATTTTCAATTGAATTGAAGCATGGTCCATACAATTTAGGTGATTATACAAGAGCTTTTTTTGGTTGTATGATATTCTTATTGTTTAATGAAAATGTTGTTATAAAAAGGTCTTAGTGATTAATCAAATTTAGTAGTAAATATGTGGATTTTAATTTCCTTAGCTAGAGCTAGACACACAATCCTAATTGTGCAACAAACCTCTTATTAGAGAATAAACAATGCAACAAATCATGGACGTAATCTGGCCAAGATCACATGGTCTTTATGGTTAGTATTCTAGATGAATTAGTGGGTACATTTGACTGCCTTTGTGTAACTGATCTGTGTTACTGATCTCTAGGCTAGCCTTTACATAGCCTCGCCCTGTCTATTGGCTATGGCTAATCTGTTTAGGAGTTATCAAAACTTATTTTAAGGGTGTGTTTTGGTGGGATGGAATGATATAAATTGAATCGAAAAAAACTGTAAAAAAACTTAACTGAACTGAAAAACTGAAAGATGCTGAATTGAACTGAAAAAAACTGAAGACAGTTATAATTATAACTAAAATTGAACTGAATTGAACTGAAAAAAAACTGAAAGATGCTGAACTGAACTGAAAAAACTGAAAGATGATGAATTGAATTGAAAAAAACTGAACTGTAATACTACCGACGAACAAAACACAGCCTAAGTAGAAAATTTCTCATTTTAAGTCCCTTAGTTTACCCTATCTCATATTAGTAATGTCTAATTAGTTGAATTCGGGCCTAAAGAAACTGATGTAATGTCACATCGGAAAAGAAAACTCGTATATGTATGTACTGTACGTATTAAGTAATACTCCCTCCGTTTCTAAAGTTCTTCCACTTTTGATGAGTGCACACATTTTAAGAAAGTTGGAAAAAGATTAATTGATCACTTGTTGAGTGGGTGAGTGAGAATGAGGGGTAGGGTAATTTAGTTGAACTACAAGGGGTAAATGAGTCATTTAGCCAAAAAAACCATGCTAGATATGAAAAGTGGAAGAACTTTTTGAGACAAACAAAAAGGAAAAAGTGGAAGAACTTTCAGAAACAGAGGGAGTATAACATTCGGGCTAATCTTTTTTTTTTCTTTCATTCATATCACACAAAATGTAGATATGGATTGTGAGCCGCTGATCTTCTTCTTTTCTTTCGTTTCCCTATAAAACAAACCCAACCCTCTCCCCCACCTCTTCTATGGCCGAAACCTCGGGCCGACTCCCCTGTCCTTCATCTCCTTTCGGACCGACTCTCGACTCCCCTATCACCGCCCTACCATACCCTTCCCTTCACCGCCCTAACCTCATATATGTCAGCATAGGTTTTCCTATCTGTCCTGAGAGATGATAAAGTTTATATATCAAATCTAAGAACGTAATATCAAATTCTAACATAATAATATCAAGTTTGGAACATATAAATTAAGGTTAATATAAGTTTTTATCATACCAAATTCATTCAATACATCGATTCTAGCAAAATACATATGAACCTTAAAAGTTAATACCATTATCTAGTTCGCTATTATGTATAGTAAATGTTAATACCAAGTTGAGCAGTGAACATGTTTCATATATGAAACAGTGTCATTAATGTTCAACAAAAGGTTACCAATGATCATCGACGAATCATTAATCAATATTTTCTGTTATTTAATGGGCATCTCTCATATATGAAATCGATTTTTTTATCCTAGTTGACGGGTATAAATATCAAGTTATGAAATAATAAAATCAAATTGATGGTCTAAAATATCATTTTGTTTTTTTCCTAATCAAGTAAAATATTTAGGGGCCACGGTCTATTAGCTACGGTGTTAATATCGAACATTCACTTAAATGACTCTATAAGTATAGAATTACTTCTCTTTTTTTCTTTCGGAAAATAGAAAAGAAAAAGGGAATATAGACAATTAGTACGATGACCCTTGCTGGAGGTGTCCCGCAAATCCTATGCCACAAAATTGTTTTCCAATAATCCGAACTGGTGTACAAGTTGAATGCTAGAAATTTAAACACCAACGAAAAGGGAAAGGCACACTACGAGTCTACGATAGAAGAAGTAAGGTGGACTTGTCGTTTGGGGATTGTGTAGGGGACAACTACAAGATCCGTATGATGAAGTATGTTTTGGACTTCAAATTTAATGGCATTTGGTCCCTAATAGTCTGATACGGAAGTGACAACGAACTACGAAGTTAACTGAACTAGAGCGTTTATTCTTCGATCTGGTAAAAAAAATTCTTACACTCAAGTGACTCAAATATAGTCCGCCTGCCCATATCGGGCAAAATAACCCAGGAAGTAGACTAGTAGCTTTTTGTAGGAAGTAAGCCTCCAAGGCTCCAAGTTATCCTGGAGCAATCAAGAAAACTCATCACGAAAGCAGAGCTTCAGCGAGGTATTATTGCAAATTTGCAATATACTACTCGTACAATTTTCAGTTCAGTTTAGAAGATTGCAACATTTTTTCTTGGAAATATACCATTTTGGTTACCTGACATATAGCATAATACCAAGTTGGTACCCGTTTTTTTTCAATATTCCAAAATAGTTACCTGACTAATTAAATGTTGTACCATTTTGGGTACCTCATTGGTGTAAGATACAGAAACTCGTGAAAATTGGGGCTATTTTGGTCATTTTTGTATCCAAGTTTGTCCGTAGTGTACTTTAACTCCCTAACTTAATAAAAGAACAGAAGTTTAATTGAAAAGAAAGCAATTCCCTACAAAATCCTCTGACTTAATAAAAGAACAAAAACCCTAATTTTTGTTTTCTTTTTCATTTTACTTCTATTCTTTTATTGTTAAGGAGCAAAACTGTAGTTTAGACAAATTGAGATGCTAAAACAACCAAAGTAGCCCCGATTTTCACGTTTGCCAGTGACGAAAATCAGACAGGTACCCAAAATGGTACAACCTTTAATTAGTCAGGTAACTATTTTGGAATATTAAAAAAATGGGTACCAACTTAGTATTACTAGTTTTCTTGCCCGTGCGTTGCACGGTCCACATTTTTATGAATTTATTTTCTTATTTCTCTTTTGTATTTAACACAAAAATGTAATTCTTATTGTATTTTCATTTATTGGATAATGCCTTTTATGTTCTTTAATAATTATTTTGTATGGATTAAATTTTTTGTACCTCAATAATAACTGTTAAACTTAAATTAATTTTGTGTACAAAAAATAATAATAATTTACTATTATGTTTTCTATTTGACATCACTATCATTTGTTTTTT
>ONZK01000803.1:66744-85307 GCA_900322385.1 Pharnaceum exiguum | reverse complement strand
GTTTTATAAAAGTGTTTGGTAAATTAGCAGATTGTTAGTAGATTGTGTGAAAATGTTAATGATACAATCTACTCTTTGAAAATGCTATGGTCATTAGCATATTCAAAAGAGTAGATTAGTGGGCCAATATGCTGTTGAATATGCTATTTACGAAACACTATCATTAGCAGATTTATAGGTCAAATTTACTCTTTTATCCCAAATCTACTCTTTTTTAGCGGATTTGGCTTCAACCAAACAGGGCCACAATCAGACTACCAAGAAGCAGGAGGTGCAGAACCTACTGTACAGTGTATTAGTGCGGAGTGCTATTGAGTGGGGTCGGTCTCATGATCTCATCTGACTATCCAACACATCGAGTTGTTCACCTAGAGAGGGGAAAAAGGAATCCTTAATTAGCTCCATTAATAAAGGATGTCATTTTCCACTACTGTGAATAATCGAAGTTGGGATGGAAAATAGTAAAAGATGTTTTATCAAGATAAATATCAGTGTCCACTGTACTACGTGACTAGCTAGTTGTACACTAACATAATACTGTAGCACTTGGCAAAAGCGACCCAAATATAACTACTGGAGTTGACGAGAATGACCATATATACTTCTAAGTTAAGTTTGGCTACAAAGATCAAATTGAAATAATAGAAAATCAAATTAAGTTGAAAGAAAATGACTCCAACTGGGTCAAGTCTAATCATTGAGCGACCATGCATAATGTTAATTTTTAAGTTTAACTATTTTGCATTGTGTAGAAGCAAAAGGCTTCCTGATTTGGATAAGTCGGGCAAGGCAATTCATATTATAATCCATTGAACTCTGTGACGTTCTATACCAACAGATTCCCGGCTTAAAAAGAGCAAACCGCCTTTTGACTTAAGCAAGTGTAAAGCACGAAAAGAGTTGATGCTGGGTCATGCAATTGTAGCAAATGTTGAAATATAGCTAACCATAGGACACGTATAGACACACCGAGTTGTGTGGCTTTGGGAAAGCTCACTTTGAGCCTTGAAAGTAGTCAAATGGGCAAAAAAGAGTTCAGCCTTGTGGTACATTGAAGAGGTGAAGGTGGAGACCAAACAGACAAGATGAAATGCAATGTAAACAGATAAAGAATGAATCTAGTTCGACTGAGAGAGATTGCTTGTAGAGTTGTGGTTATGTTCACACTCGTGTGCTCGCACTACTACGTATTATGGAGTAGCATTTAAGAAGGAAATGTGCTCAACTGAGCTGAATTAGAAAGAGTTTTTTTTTTTTTTTTTTGAGGGAATTAGAAAGAGTTAATGTGTACTGAGATGGAAAAACTCAACAGACCCAGCTAAATTTATTCTCCTCGGTTGGAATTTGGAATATCGAAGTTTATGTCTACCCCTAATTCGTTTCATAATCAAGCTGTGTGCAAACTTTTTAAAATAATTTCACTACATGTCTACACTTCATTCAGTTTTATTTTCTCTAAGAGAATGTGAGAATTTGGACTGAGCATTAGTTAATTAAGATGTGAAATTATGAACTGTGAAGTCACTAGTGAATGTAGTGATATAGCGTCATAGCGACAATTATTGGTTTACCTGTCCGTGCTTATAGCGGATCGGAGCTGGCTCAAATTTACTGGAGAAATCAACCACTGGGCTGAAAGTAGGTGGTACCAAACTACCAATGTACCATGATGACTTAAAGGAAATGTAAATGGTAATGATGTGGGAACAATTTTTCTCAAGTCATTGATTATTAGGAATTTGTGGTTGAAATCTTACAGACTTTTAGGCATGCCATAGGGACCTACAATGACTTGTGATGAACTGATCATAGGTTTCCTTGAATTTGTTTCCTGTGAGATGCCCCTCTGAAAAAGTTTACTAGGAAGTAGCAACTCTGAAAATGTTTTTTTTTCTGTAACAGGATAAAAAAGAATGGCCAATTCTCAAGCCATTGCCATCATATGGTAAAGGCAGAGATGCCCCTGCGGGTCGTTACGCCAGTCTCATTTTTGGAACAAACCTCACCGATGTTGTCATCACAGGTATCCTGAACAGCATATTTATTTCTTGTTCTTCTAGTGGTTGTTACGGTTGCTCGTTCTTTACGACTTCTGACGTCTATCATGCGCATACCTCGTTCCATAGTTCATGCCTATGTTTGTGAAATATCGATAGGAAATATTGTATAACATACACCACGTCGGTCACTAGACACCGAGGATTAAGGAGAAACAAGGAGAAAATTTCCTCTCTATTCAATTGAGATTTGGTTACAATTCCGTCATATTCAGCGATATATCAACAAGGGAAAACAGAAATGTAAAAAGAGGAAAAGATTATGATAATGAAAGAATGATGACTCCTTAACAATAGTTGCACTTGACTTTTTGTGCCTGGCCTTCCCTTGTCGGCTGTCTAAGACAAGACCAACAAGTTTGTAAATGTTTAACTGTAGTGATGCATTAGCTTTCATGGCTGCAACTTGTATTGCTTTACAAGCATTTTTTGCCTATTACCAGTTGAGAATTCCATCATCCGATAGTAGTGACTTTCCTTGTGCATCTGTAATGAACTAATGATTGTATGTCATAGCACCTCCTAAATCCTGAGGTTGATTCTAAATGGATTACGACTATAAGGATCATTGTGTGCACATTAGCTCTACCTTTGCTACGAGTATATTATAACCTGGCTGTTATCTTTACGAAATGATAGATTTAATCGTTTACAAATACATTATGAGCAAATAGTTTCTGTTCTTCATAGAGGCTCGAGTGTTGAGTAGCCAAAACCAAAAAAAAAGAAGTTATTGTGCATTTGTGCGTGATAGTCAATCTTATGAGTTATGATTTATGCATCGGCGTAGTAGTTGGTGTAACCATGTAAATCATTATTTCTAAGTTGAAATCTCGTTCCGCGATTGTCACTGCAGAGTTCTTGACAATTTTTATTGCATTCACAAAACATCCTGCTGTAAATCTCATGTAACATAAACTCATTGTGTAGGAGGTAATGGGACGATTGATGGGCAGGGTGCATCCTGGTGGAAGAGATACAGGAGTAAGGAGCTCACAGAGACCAGGCCATATATGATTGAGCTCATGTACTCTAATGGAGTACAAATATCTAATCTCACCTTGCTTAATTCCCCTAACTGGAACGTTCATCCGGTTTACTGCAGGTAATACTAAACTTCCACTGCTTTACTTTCTGTCTGAAGGATGTGATTTCTGATTGTTTTCTGATTACTCTAATTGGTATGCTTGAAACTTTACATTCTTCTGTTTCTCAATGAATTTGGCTGATGCGCTAAAGAGATTCATAGTATTGCAGGGATGTGATAATACATGGCCTGACTATCCTTGCGCCCACTCATTCTGCTAACACGGATGGGATCGATCCAGGTACAATGTTAATTCATATAAATAATCTTTTATAGCTTGCATAGAGTCATTGACACTATCTTCTAAGAATATAGGCATATAGCTTTCCTCCAGAGAAAATGTGACTGGCGTGTTGTTAAGATTGTAGTTTCAAGCTCATATACAGTGTTACACTACTATTAGGCAACTGCTGGTTAATCGATCATTTACGTCTTCAAACTTCACAAATCACAATAGATGGGACTATGGGAGTATAATGAAACACAGCTGCGTGCTGAGCAAATAAGAAAAGTTTAACTGATTTAGTGGATATTTGTGCTTCATTGAGTAGGGAATCATCATCAGAATCCTAGTTTACAATAACAAACTCATGAATCACTAACAAACATTTCTTGCAGATTCTTGCTCAAATGTTTGGATAGAGAACAATTATATAGTTTCAGGAGACGACTGCATAGCTATAAAGAGTGGGTGGGATGAGTATGGGATCCGATTTGGCATGCCAACTCAAAATGTGATCATCCGTCATCTCACCTGCATCTCTCCTACAAGCGCCACTATTGCTCTTGGAAGTGAAATGTCGGGCGGGATCCAGAATGTACGGGCTGAGCACATTACTGCCATCGACACTGAGTCTGCCGTTCGGATCAAGAGTTCACCAGGCCGCGGAGCCTTTGTTAAGGACATCTTTGTTAGGTGAGTTTCTTTTCTAAAGCATTTGCAAAAGATAACTTTTCTGTATCCGCCTTTGATCTTTTAGCTGTCTTAGACTTAAAATCTGAATGACGACTTACGATCATTGTAGCTGCAAGCCTAGGTATCTTAAATAAGTAGTTAGCAGCTGCTGTTTTGAAGCAAGCATTAGACTGTTTTCAAATGGTTCATGATGCTTATAATTATATTGGATAAATGTGTTTGAAGGAAAATGACAATGAAGACGATGAAGTACGTGTTCTGGATGACCGGACACTATGGGTCAGACCCTGACACCCATTTCAACCCACGGGCATTGCCAGTGATAGAAGGGATCAATTACAGGGACATGGTGGCAGAAAATGTGACCATGGCAGCTAACTTGGAGGGAATTGAAGGGGATAATTTCAGAGGAATATGCATTTCAAATGTGACTATTAGTTTGTCTCCGACACCCAAGGATATCCAGTGGAATTGCACCAATGTGGAAGGCGTTACGAGCCAGGTCCAGCCTCGGGCCTGCAGATCACTTAGAGAGAAAAAACTTGTGGAGTGTCCTTTCCCGGAGGATAGGCTGCCCATTGAGGAGGTCCAGTTTAGAGTTTGCTCTGCTCCTTCTATTGCCTGAATATATGTATGTTAACATTGTACTATGTGGTTGTTGCCCTGAGCATTTTATAGTAGTAACGAAATGCTAATCTCCTGAATTATGAAATGTTTGAGAAGTTTAAGAAAAAATGGCTGTACTGCAAAAGATCTTGTAACAATAGTCTAACAACGATGGTGAATTTTGGTCATTCTAGTTGTTGGCATTGTTATATCAATTCTACAGGAAACTTGAAAAAAAAGAAGCAGAGCCAATAGCAATTGATATGCGATCTGTTGATCAGCTTAGAATCTCGGGAGTTTTTTTTCCATTTCATCCGTTTTTACATGGTGTACTAGTACAACCGGAACGAATTGTCTTTGAAGTTCGATCGAACCAAAAGTTTAGGAGATGTCCCTCTTAACAAATAGAGAAATTTGCAGGACTGTAACTATGACGTTGTGCATTGTGTCTATATTGGGAATATGTCCCACATTGAAGAGAGAGTAGATGTTTCTTCTATATATAGGCTTAGAGGGTTACTCCTCCTATTGCCAATTGGTTTTAGGATGAAACCCCTCTAGGCCCATCTGTGGTTATTGACTCCTCTCTCCATATGGGCCTGCAGCTGCAAGTGTGCGCGCGGCCCCAATCTTAACAGTCGGTGTACAACTTGCGAAAACATCGAGGTTAATATAATCAATGATAATAATAAAGGATCAAAATTACTGGTTGTCCAGTCCAAAGATCGAACTTTATAAAGGATCAAAATTCATTTCCAGTGTGTTTGTTTATGTATTAAAGAACAAATGGAATGCAAATGGAGTAAACACAAATGGGGAGGGTCCAAATTGGTTTGTCTTATGTAATGGTTGATAGCCGTTGCACCTTTTGTGGATCCGAAGAGGAGTCTGATGAACACCTTTTCCGCTTCTACTTTGCTTCGAGAACTTTCTGTAGACAATGTGATCTGGGGATTTTTTCTGAAAGAAATACTAATATTCCTTTTGACAAGTGGGTACATGACTACTTCAAGGTTCTGCATGAGAAATGCAAAGATCACTCAAGGGCTTGGCTATGTTTACTGGAGGTTTGTGGACCATCTGGATTCATCGGAACGAAATTTGCTTTGGGAGCAGCTCATTTAACCCACGGAGGATATTGGATATCTTTCACGATCTCTTTTATGTGTTTGACTGCAGCGAGTCTACTTCAAATGCTACTCAGTTATCTAATGGCCTACCAAGGTCTTTGGGTTCGCGACAGTTACTAGGTTGGGATGTCGATGTTAAGGATGTTGGGTCTTTCTTTTTGGGCGCTTCAATCTTGATGTAGGAGTGCTCCTGGTCACTGATGGGTCATAGTGTTCTTCTGACCTTACAGCAGGATGGGCTTGGGTTGCTTATGACACAACATTTGGCTTAAGCGTAGGAGGAGGTCACGGCTGTGGTTTTTCCTTTTCGGCTAACCAAGCAGAGCTGATGGTGATCCATGAAGCGATTCTTTGGGCTTCTAGGAAAGGTTTCCTTTTTGTTAAAATCTTATGTGACTCTAACAATGTTGTTCAATGTCTTGATGGAAGGATGCGTCTGGAGAAGGATGCTGCAATGGTTGCCGAGAAGGTTCGTAGTGCAGCGGCGCCCTTGGTTATGTGTAACATCTCACAGGTCTGAGAGAACGAGTTGCGGAGTCACACAAGCTAGCTGGCATAGCTAGGAAAGGGTCAATTCCTCCATTTAGCTAGTAGTTTAGGGTTGTTGTACGACGTTTTCCCATTGTAAAAAAAATGAACGTTACAAAACTAATACTATTGAGATATCTTTTCAGGATCTCAATCAAGGATTTTTTTTCCCGGGAGTCCCCAACTCTCAACTTTCTTAAACAAACCGAAAATACAACCAATTTAGGATCCTTTCACTATGTATACAGTTGTGATATCTGAACTTCCTACTCTGTTTGTTTAGTATATCCCAACTTTTGTTTTCCACTTATCCTTCAATTTTTGAACTACCAGTCAACTTCATACTGTCATCACCCTACTGAGATGCCTTTCCTGTAGCCGTTTCTTCGCGGACAACACATCTCGCCTGTGTGATACAGTAACAATAGAACATAAATTTTTTAAAAAAAAAAAAACTACTTTTCACTCAGATTATAAATAAATCACACCTCTTTCAATTGTCTTCTTGCGAAAGAAGCCTTCGAGTAGTATTAAGTATTGAAGACATAACATGCTTCTGCATGAGCTCAGCTCAGGACCTGACACAAAAAAGGGTTCCCTCACCTCTTGAATAATTTTCTAGGATCATTGATTGTATCTAAGTAAGATGGAACAAAAATGGCAAAAGGGTCTAAATTAGGATTAATCCTCGTCTATCCAACCTTTGAAACATAGCACCTTAAATCAAATACTTGGGTTGATGAGGAATGATATAACGTGGGATAATATTGACATATCTTTTCAGGAAAGTAGTCCCAAACAAAGATTTCAAATCATATTTCTCATTTTAATATGAATAAGCATTCAAGAGTATATGGTAGATGGTCTATATGGACACACCATACCCCCAAAACTTAAATCCGTAGCAAAAAATCTCCAATCTTGTTAAATGCTCCCTCCTCGATGTTAACGTAATATTGGTTTTGTGGGCATAGCTTGTTCCATTTTAAGGCGGCTTGTAGCTCTACCACATGCAGATGTGGCCTATTGATCCCTCCGTATGCCTAAGAAATACCCGGTAATCCTTTCGGATACCCTAACAACCCACAAGATCCATAAGTGATGTACTTGGCAAACTTAAAGCAATGCCTGTGTATAATCATCTGATAGCAACAAACCAACATCGCTATTACTCAACTCCGTTAACCGCACAATAGAAATAGGAAATTCGAGTTGATTGCTCTCAAACAGCACATAATCTCCAACGACGCCACAAAATATAAAATAGTTGAATGCCAATATCACTTGTTCTCTTTAAATTCTTAAACCACCAATTAATTTCGGAATGTCATCGCTATGCTGAGATGCTTGTGTGATACAGTAACAATAAAACTAACATCAGTTTTGGAAAAAAAAGAGTTGCTTTTTAATCTCAGATTACATAACGTACTTATGCCCTGATAGAGAACAATAACTCTATTTAAATCAAATACACGTACTATTCAAAGATCATTCCAAACAGTGTAACAGAAAAAAAAAAGAATAATATATTACACATTACAATATATTGTATAAATTTTTACATTTGAAAATGTAAAAGAATAGAGGATAGATTTCTATTCTACCAAACTAATAACGGTCTTCATTGTTTAGGGTGGAAAATGCAATGCTATTAGTTTTTTATAAAATATTCATGTTGAAAAATTCCCTCCCCACGGAGAAACATTCTGTTACTTACGAGCAAACACCATTTTATCTATCACAAGAAATACCATTCGCCGCCCCTACAAAACACATTCGCTATCTTTGATGATTAGTTCGTCTAGCCATTTTATTTTATTTTCTTGCTCTTTATTTATATCTTTTGTATTTATTGTTTTTTGTGAGGCTGAGATTTGACCCAACTGTTTGAATTTTTAATTCATTACCACTAATAATACCAACTTGATCCCCTATATATCTAAACAATCTTATAATTGGCTAAGTCATTTCCAGTGTACCTTGCATGCTTGGCAGTGATTTGACAGATGTTTGCTTAGTGTCCTATAATCTATTGGGAGTTGCTAAGTGCTAACTCCACGGTTACTGACTCACATTAAAACAAAGCATTCGCACATAGAGGGTTTAGAGTTTTTATCTGAATTTATTTGTTTTCGATGGTACATGTATGTTTTACACAAGACATGCTTCGTTTTAATTTGAGTCTAACATATATATTTCACTAAGCAAACACCTAAGATGTTTTCTATGAAGAAAAGGAGAAATTTACATAACAGAAACTTTGGCGTTTTGGATTGTGTTACAGTGTTAGTACTAGTCGAATGTGATTATTTCGTTTCACGTGCTACTATATTGGTAGAATTGTATATTGCCTTTCTCAAACGGTGTACAATCAACTTGCGAATATAACATATAAGGTTACAATCATGATTAAAAGACCACATTTATGGTAGAGAGTACATTTTCAACCCCTAAGGTTGGGGGCTCGATTCTTACCGGTCTCAGCGCCTCCCTTTACACCAAAAAAAAAAAAGACCACATTTATTGTTGGTCTTTGTAGTTTGTAACTGATGATGACACCTGAATGAAGCATACTATGGCCTTGTTTGTTAGATAGTAGATCGTAGTTAGTAATTAGCATTTTAATGTTGTAAGAGTAGTTTGACTAGTCAAAACTACTTTTTGCACATGTTTGGTTAGGAGCAAAATGCTCTTCAACAAAATGCTGTTGAGCTAAGCATTTTCAAGAGTATTTCACTATTCATCAATATTTTGTACTAGAAAATTGCTAACTGTTTATTAAAAATGTACCAAACAAGTTCAGCTGTTAACTATTATTCAAAACTACTCTTACTAACTGCTAAACTACTAACTACTACTGCTAACTCCCAAACAAGGCCATATCTTTATCTTTTTTATATTTGTTGGGCAATTAAGCAGAGTTTTTTTTTTGATGGAGTAGAGAAATGTTGATTATGCTAACTTGATCAGCACAAACGAAATCGCATATCTTAAACGATCAAAATCCTTCAAATCCCTACCACATATACAGTACAAACCTTTCCGGTTTGTGTGTGTTGGGTAAGGCACTAAGGCCTTATACTAGAAGAATGCCAGTATATGAAATGATCATGTTTACATATGAGACGTTACAATGTGAGCAACAATATCTTAAATGTTTCCAATACTAGTTACAATATGCCACATTTATAACTTTTCTTAAATTGCTGTCACACTAAAATCTCTTCGCTTGCTTGTTTGACACAAAGTTCCTTGATATCGCCTCTGACTCTCTATAAAAGGCCCTTATGTCTGCTTAATAATCCATTGCATTCTGCTTTTTAGCTTCTTCAAGAATGGCTTGCCCTACTTCCACACACGTAAGTTCTTCAACCAATGCAAAACTTATTTCTTGATCATTTTGTGACAAATTATATGATCTCTAGATTTCTTATTTAGAATCTCTGACACCTTTTAACTTTGTACACTTCCAATCCCTATTGTCTTTCATAATTTAACATTTCATTTTCTGATTTTCAGCAGGATATCATACTATTGCCACTAGCCTTGTTGTTACTGCTAGGATTAGCAAGCATCAACCAAGCAGAAGGCAGCAGACAGGTCAGAATATCAGATGATACACTACCGGCAGGGTGTCGAAAAAATGGCGCATTTCTGACAGATTTTGGAGGTGTAGGAGATGGTAAAACATCCAACACCAAAGCTTTTCGTACTGCCATCGCCAGCCTTAGCAAGTATGCATCAGATGGAGGGGCTGAACTGATTGTACCACCAGGGAAATGGCTCACTGGTAGCTTCAATCTGACCAGTAATTTCACTCTTTACCTTGACAAGGACGCTGTTCTTATTGCATCTACGGTAATAAACATTCACTCATTATCTTCCCGACCTTTTTTGTTAACCAAAACAACTCACAGTCTTTAATTTGGTAGCAGATATTCCTTGAAATTGTTGTAGGATATTTGATTCCATTACGTTCCTTAATACAGTAATAGTTGATATGCCACACATTCATGCCCCGAAATGTGAATTATTGTTTGGAAATGTAAATGTCAATATTGGCACAATGAGGTTGATCTCATGAGAGTATGAGACATGTAAAGAATTTACGTGAATCAAAATATTTTTTTCCTTTTAAATATATCATAATATTTCATTTCCATTTACAGTATGTTGGTGATTTGGTGATCAAAAAAAATGTTGGTGATTTGGTGCTGCAACACTTACAATAACGTGAATAAAGTTATCATGAACTTATTAGATATGGGCTAGGGCCTTTTCTTAATTAGAAATGGGGCATACAGTTTTATACTTGAAAATGATGCTGCATTCACGTACTCAAGCATGGTATGTGCAGCCAAACAGATGAATCAGGCCATAAATTTCTGTTTAGCTTTATATGGTCAGCTATTTCCAAAGTCAGTCAGTCCCCTGTATATTGTCAACAGATGATTTCATATTTTCACATAAATGTGTCTTCGACGGAACCTCTACAGTCTGATTTGGAATGGTGATTGTATTTAAGAACCATCCATTAGCTAGTAGTGCATTCCCTGCACGCTAATCATACTTGTATAATGCTCAACAGGACGAGTCCGAATGGCCTGCACTTCCTCCCTTGCCGTCTTATGGAAGAGGCAGAGATGCACCAGCTGGTCGATACGCCAGTCTTATTTTCGGAACAAATCTTACTGATGTTGTAATCACAGGTACATTGTTAGTCCATTGCTGAGCCTATTGCTTTACTATTTTATAGAGATATCCTCATCAAATGCTGTTCTTGATTTTCGCTTGATTCATCACAGGGGGCAATGGGACTATTGATGGCCAGGGGGCATACTGGTGGGGAAAGTTCAAAAAGAACAAGCTTAAGTTAACACGGCCTGCTCTTATTGAGATCATGTTCTCTGATCAAGTTCAAATTTTTAACCTCACATTGCTCAACTCTCCAATGTGGAATGTCCATCCCATCTATAGCAGGTTAACTACCTTTTCCAGTAGTATTTATCCATTTTTGATACATATCAACATATGTTTGTATTGGCGTCTTGGTTAATGAAGTGAGTTTATTATCACAGCAATGTTATAGTCAAAAACCTTACCATCAAGGCACCAGTTCATTCTCCTAACACTGACGGGATAAACCCAGGTATGTTGTTCCACTAACCTTTATATGTTTGCAGTGATATGTTTACATACTTAACTACAGCTGTACAGTCCAGGAGGCCTTGTATTTTCACTACGACTGCTCTGCTCATATGTCAGTTCCTCTGTTATGCAGATTCTTGTACCAATGTTCGTATCGAAGACAGCTTCATAGTCTCTGGAGACGACTGCATTGCAATAAAAAGTGGTTGGGATGAGTATGGTATAAAGTTCGGGAGGCCAACACAACATGTAAACATCCGTAGAGTGACTTGTATTTCCCCTTACAGTGCCACAATTGCCCTTGGCAGCGAAATGTCTGGGGGTATCCAAGATGTAAGGGCTGAAAACATCACTGCCATCAACACAGAATCAGCAGTAAGGATCAAAACAGCACCAGGGAGAGGCGCATACGTCAAGGACATATTTGTCAAGGGCATGAAGCTGAAAACCATGAAGTATGTGTTCTGGATGGCCGGTAATTATGGGTCTCACCCTGATCCTGGCTATGATCCTAAGGCGCTTCCTGTGATTAGCGGTATCAACTATAGGGATATCGTCGCAGAGGATGTTGAAATGGCAGGTAATCTTGCAGGGATTGAAGGTGATAAGTTCACAGGGATTTGCATTTCTAATGTGAAAATCTCACTAGCTGAGGAGCATAAGAAGTTGCCGTGGAACTGCAGCAATGTAGAAGGGATAAGTAGTGGTGTAAGCCCTCCAGCTTGTGGTTTGTTGCAGGAGAAAAAGTCTGGGAAAATTGTGGACTGTCCTTTTCCTACCGATAAACTTCCTATTGATGATGTTCAGTTGAAGACTTGCTCTATTAGGCCACAACCTCCGAAACTTCATTAGACTTATTTTGTGATTGAAATTACTACATACCACATTGCAATTAGAATAATAAAATTTAAGATACGTTATCCGTCCGTCTTTCATTGTTCAGTTTCCGGTGATATTTCATTGTTAGTAATTGAAGTTTCCAACTGTATTATAGGCCTCTAAACCAGGGAATATACAATTAGCCATTGGCCATACGAATTGAAATAAGATCATCAGTGAACAAAGAGTACATAAAATTGTGTCATCCAACACTTCCATGCAGTAACTACTAGGCTTTTTGACGGCACATTATAAGGGAAACATATTGATCAGTTGATTATCTGAACAATGAGAGCAGCCTGTTATCTACTGATGAAGTGCACCTTTTTTCCATCATCACACACAATGTATTTGCTGCTTCCTTGGACCGACCATGGCGAAAATGGAGATAAAAGCATATGAAGAACATGAGGGCTATGAAACTGAAAATAGCTATGCAAGAAATGAAGGTAATAATTCATGGTTTCGTGTTGAAGAAAAGAGAACAGAATTTGCTTAGGAGTGACACGATCAGAACTGAATGAATTTGATATAACGGGAAAAAAACAGAAAAAGAGAGTGACATATGGGTTAGGGACTTGGGGCTCTATGAGAAACGTTGTGTTAGTGGTTGTTTCTGAAATCTTTGCGTTTAATTTGGAGCCATTTACTTGATCTTTGATAAACTTGAATTGCAATCTTCGATCCATACTATAAAAAAAAATCTGTAACAAGGGACTGGACACGATGATGTGAATGGTATACCCCGCCGTGTCCGAAACTTTATGCGCTTGTCCAGTGGCGCCGTGGCGGATTTCGCATGTCCCTCCCTTGGGAAACGTGTCCCTTACCCACGAGTTCAACATGTTTCAGGCGCGTTTCGGACCCAAAACCCGTGTCCAAGCATTTCAGACACCGTAACTTCAGTGCTTACCTAGGGCCACCAAGGCGAGTGCTAATTCCTTGATAAATTCACATGAAATAAGTTGTCATATATTGCAATTCAAATAATTCACTTTAAAAAACATCTTCATTATTTGTCCGATTCACTAGAATTTCGCTCCAACTACAACTTATTCCGGAGTAAAAATTTATTTAATATTCTGCCCTCAAAAAACGTTACAGGCCTCCTTTCAGTCAGTAACGCAGAATGTCCTAACAATGCAAACAGATCCCGAAAATAAAAAATAATAATAAAAAAAAGAACCCCCGTTGACCTCTAGTTTCCATACAAATGTAAGAACTCCCACCACAAAAAAATAAAAATAAAAATAAAAATAAAAATCTCATAGTGATACTTAATGGCGGGATCGCAAAGGAAGAAGAAGTTGACTAATAACACTAACCAGCGATCCAACACATACCCAAATACCCAATCAACAATGCTAACTCGACCACACACTTCAAACTCCAAATGGGTTTCTCGAGTTATCCTTATCTGCATTGCTTTCTCTCTCCTTTTTCTCTTAGCCAATTCGTCGAACACTTGGCGGGTCTTCCACCCTCTCCGCCCTCAGACCTCTCAGTCTCCTCAGATTTTTACTGTTGATGTTGTTCATGAGTATCCTCATGATCGTCATGCTTTTACCCAGGTTTTGATTTTTCTCTGTTTTTTTATTGGATATTTTATTTTGATCATGTGGATAAATGTGTTTTTGCATGTTGGAAAATTTGCATGGAGGGTTATTGTTTGTTGTTTTGGGGCATAATCCTTTGTGGGTTTTGTTTGTTTTGAGTGTTAGATCATGTGGGTAGTGTAAAGTTTGAGTCTTTTTGTTTGTAAACTCAATTTTGTTGGACTAAAGTTGATAATTGATTAATTGTGCTGAAAGGCTTTGTGAATTATTGACTTGCAGTCTTTGTTAGGGGTTTAATAGTCAATCTGGTAGTCAATTTATGATTGTAAGATCAATTGTTGACTCATGGAATTGTGCAAATTGTTGTAGTGACACTAGTCACACTAGTGGTGATATAAGTTGGAATTGAGAATGGTAGATAGATTGTGTGCTGTGATAGATAGAGTAGGGACTAGGAAGAGGTAGCATATATCGACGAGCCGCCAAGCAGGCTTGGATATGAGAATTTAGCATGATTTCCTTAGGTTTGTTATATGGAGCCCAAGCTGGATGATATGACTTGAGTTGCCTACTTAATTTTCTTTGTGTAGTGGTACTGGTAGGTAACCTAGGTTTTAGTGATTAGAGATCTTTCAGAGCTTGCAATTTTTTCTGATTGTATCATTTTGAGTTATGGAAACCCTACATGGAGTCTGTTAGGTGGCTTGATTTGTTTGTATGAATGTCATCTGTTTGTTTGAGTTTTCCATCGCGGAGAATGACGTGAATTGTGTGTGCTTACAGGGTCTTCTGTATGGAGGAAATGATACTCTATATGAATCGACTGGTCTTTATGGGGAAGTAAGTTTTCCGTCCATGTGTAATATTTAAACAAGAAAATGATGTCTGTGTGTGTTTCTTTTTCTTTTCTGAAAGTTGCACAATAGCTCCTATGTGTGCTATTGAGGTTACTTCTGGAACTTTGTCAAGGTTTAACCAAGTAAAAGAAGCTATTACTACTCACCTATTTGAGTTTAGGAAGTGAAAACAAATTAGACAACTTCCGTTGTTCGCCTGTATTCCCAATGCCCGATCGCGAGGTCGCTAACTCTCTATGATATATCATGTGGAACAATTGTGCAATGCAACTACTACTTGCTTCCTTATTATCTGAAGTTGGGTAAATGGGAGTGCAAAATTTACTAGTTTAACCAACTCTGTGGCTTAAGTGACCAAAAATTAGAGTTTTTATTGCACTTCTGCGATTTGTTGATGGATAATTTTACTCTTGCAGTCAACCGTAAGGAAAGTTTCCCTGCGAACTGGAAAGGTATCGTTTTTTTTCTCTGTACTTTTCTTGTTTTTTTGAATCTAACATAAATAGTTCGTTGACTTCGTTCAGTACTGATAGAATGGATTTTGTGTCAAGTTGTTGAGATGCCAATTCTTACTTGGAGTAAGGTTGTGTTGTTGTGGTTTGTCATCGAATTTATGGAGGCCCAATAAAGCTTTGTGGTTATACCTGTGAATCTCAAAATGTCCGATTGCGAACCCCCCTCCCCTCTTCCCCCAACAGATATGATTCTTGTGTTAGTTACTTTGTTTTTTTGGCATTAGCACTGGTGACTAGTTATAGTTTTATTTTGGCGTATTTATTTTGTGTTCTCTGGATATAATAGGTAGAGGCTCAACAGAAGATGCAAAGATCTGTTTTTGCAGAAGGATTAGCTCTTTTTGGCGAAAGGTTCGTTCGACTTCAGTTAGCAAAATTATTATGGTATTTCAAGGACACTGAACGTCTACAAATTTTTGTCCTGCAAAATCTCCTCTTTGTATGATTTGCACCAGCAGAGCCTGTTTATTTTAAAATTTTATTGGGAGTTTTGGAGGCGTAAGCAGTACATCATTATGTGTGAACTGTTATTTCTCTCCGGGATATTTGTTACAGTTTCCTTAGGGTTTTAGGAGGCATGGGATCTAGTATTAATGCTACAGCAGATTTTTCAATGATTACCTAGCTGCATGCGATTGTTAGCCCACATATGTGCTTTTGAGACTGTTCAGAGGTCTCTTTGGTCTGAGAAAGCTGTTTTCATGTAAGCCTTTGATAAGGATTTGTATCACCCCTTTGTCTATCTCCCTAAACCTTTTAGTAATCTCATTTCCTGTTTTCTTTTGAATTATTGCCTTTAGCTGTATGATTCATCTGAAACAAGTAGCTGTTGAACTTCTTTTTATATTATTTTATTTTTAAATCTAATGTATGATAATATTTCTCCTGTAGGTTGTATCAATTAACTTGGTTGCAGAAAACTGGTTTCATATATGACCGAAATAATTTGACCAAAGTCTGTATTCTTTTTCCCTCTGGATTAAAAGTGCTAATTACTGTTGTTAGTCTCTTTTTTTTTATTGTGCCTAAATGGAGGATTATAAGTTAGCTTCTCTGAAGCCTAGTGCAGCTCAGAGTCACTGATGTGAAATTAACTGTTGAGTGGCTTCAATTTATAGCTTTCTAGGCTGCAGTTGTTGATATTTCTGTGGTTGCTGCATAATCTTGTATACTTGCACTCCCGCTATGAGGTTTGATGCCTAATAATTTTTGGGCAGTTACCCGGAAATTTTCCCAAGGACATAATGTAGAACATAGTTGGCAGTTACCTTAGTACTACTGGTACCGAGGGTGGTCTTTATCGGGTTCCCGACCCGAAAGTGTATTTTTGTTCTTGTACCCGGAAACACCAGTACCTTATTTTGGCACCCGTACCCGGGGCGAGTAAAATCGGGTACCTTTTCCCATTATACTTTTTTCTTTTCTCGCAAAGTAGACACAGGAAAGACTGAGATGAAACTTCACAAACTGTCATTGGTTGTCCCTATGCAATCATTTTCATGTAATTTGTTTTATTTTCTGTTATTTTTTTAAATTCCTAGTAGCCACCCTGCAGATATTTCATGTAGTTCTCTTGGGTGGTACTCATCGTGTGACCCGTTTTACACATTTGTAATGTCATATTTGATGACAATTTCTTTAAAGAACGCTTTTTTCTGCTTTCAACTTCACCACGCGTTCCTGCTCGCACTGTTGCTTATGTGGCTTAGATGTCTAACCAATATCTTCCAATTGTTCCTGCTGCAGCTAGCAAAATTTACTCATCAAATGAATGATGGCTGGGGACTGACGACTGATGGTAAAATCTTGTTTGGAAGCGATGGTTCGTCAATGCTTTATCAAATTGATCCCCAATCTATGAAAGGTGAGGTTTTTGTCCTGTGCAGTTTGAATTTGTATCCATTTCTTTTTACTTTTGTGGCTCACTGGACAATGCACCAGTTTGAGATTGTCCATGTGGCATCTGAATGATCTGTGCCAGTTAGTATGCAAGTATGCTTGCCTCTTTCTCCCTTAGAAGCTAATAAATGCAGAGGATTTAGCTGGGGAAGTTATTTTCTTACTGTTCTTCTGCTCGAAGTTACATTTATAGATGGAGTTTATTTACTGTTATAGTTGGTATTTGTGCATGACTTTATGCTTTATACTTGTTTTGTACCAGTATTGAAGAAGCAAACCATCAGATACAAAGGTCTTGAAGTACACAATCTGAACGAATTGGAGTTTGTGAATGGTGAAGTGTGGGCAAATGTTTGGCAGGTTTTTTTCTGTTCTTATTATAATCTAAAAGCTATATTGTGAATTTAGGGAGGCTGTGGATATACGCTTATGGGTGCTTAAAATTGAACAAAAGATCTCCAGACTTCCAGTTTCTATTTTTACTCTAACCGAAAATGCTTGCTGAACCTCTTTTACAATCTTCTTTTATAAACCCTCAGTGCTTTGTGACCATTAACTATTTCGAGCTCGTAACAGCTCAAAGGCTGTCTTGGCATTACTCATTGACCGAGCGCTAACAAAGACTTGGGTTTGTCATCTGTGAAAGACCCTTAGTGTAAACCTTTTTTTTTCATTTGTTTTGTGAAGTTCTCATCAGTTGTTTCTAGATTGAAGGTCTTTAAAAGCACTTGATAAAGGAACTCATCTGATATCTGTCACTACCCTTATCTTTTCGTTTGTTGTTTCTCTACAAAAAGACGGATGAATTGGGATTTCTGTCATTCTGTTTCATGCATGTTATTGCAAATGTGTTTTCTCGCTGCAGACCGACTGCATCGCTAGGATAGCTCCTGGACAAGGCACGGTAGCTGGATGGATTCTTCTTCCCAATTTGAGGTTCGTTGTTTGATATTCCTATCTCATCTTCATACCCCCTTCTGCTGCCGATCCATCTAGCTCTATTCTTATTCCTGTTTCAATTTTTTTTTTCGCTTTGCAGGGAAGGATTAGTAGAAGCTGGTGAAAGAGTAAGTTTTGGCTGGCATCATGATCCTTTCTTTTTCCTATTTGATTTCCTTCTTGTCTTCTTTCCCACATTAATCTAGACAATTATTCACTGAGAAAATTAATTATGTCCCAGGGTATAGATGTTTTGAATGGCATAGCATGGGATGACAATGATAAGCGCATCTTTGGTGAGTTTTTTTCTTAATTTCTTACTCAGTGCTAGTTTTAGTTGCGACTAGGGTTTTTATAGCATGAAAAAGATTCGTCATAACTGGAGATATCCTGCAATTTTTGATTGACCTTATCCTTGCCGTCCTGTTTTCAGTTGACTTCAGCCT
>ONZK01000803.1:51960-66286 GCA_900322385.1 Pharnaceum exiguum | reverse complement strand
GGGGCATGCTCTTTTGTTGTCATTAGGGTTCATGTAAATATGACATCAACTTGTGAGAGTGAGAAAATGTGTTTACATTAAGAACAGATTTGACGAAATACATAAATTAGGCAGTGAATTTTCAAGTTCAGTAGAAATAAAAAACAATTGATAGTTTGACATTAGTTTTTTGGCCTCTGATTCTTAAGAGAGTTGCGCATGTTGTCGATAGCACATTTTTCGACTCTTAAGGTTAGCTGCTCGATTCTTTGCGGCTTTGTGTCTCCCTTTAAACCAACAAAAAAAATCAGAGACCCAAAAAGAAAAGCTTAAAATCGGTTACCATGAATGCTGACATTACCTTGGTGTTTATTTCCTTTTTGCAGTGACTGGTAAACTTTGGCCGAAGCTATATGAGATCAAGTTGCGTCCAGTTAACAAACAAGCCCATTTTGACATTGAGAAGTTATGTATTCCGATGCCATTTCATTTCTGAAGCCCTTGATGGCAGCCATTGTGAGGAGTGCTATCATTACAGCCAGCCTTGGTGATGACATTTATGGTTCGAAAGAAGATGAACATTGTACACTGTTGTAATCACTCCGGATCCTTTTCTAATTGAGCTACTGAGGTCCAGTATCTGTCCAGATTAGGAAATGTGTTGTATGTGTAATTAATGGATGAGAATGAGAATGAGATGCATCCTTTCTTCTCTGTGTTCTTTATTCTTCTTACATAGCTCACATTTTTGCAAGTCACCATGACACTAATCTTAGACGTCCTGTTCAGTTTTTCTCTACTTTTTTTATTGTCAGTTTTTCCTTACTGTTTCTGTCTGAAGTAATATCTGCCACTTTCTAGTCAAGACTCAATAGTATGTTTTATGTTTCTATTTGAGATGATCACTGATTAAAAAAAAAGCTACTGTAACTGTCAAGTTCACAATCTGAACGAATTGAGGTTTGTGAATGATGAAGTAAGGCCTAGCTCAACTCATGCACGATAGAATTTTCATGTTCGACTCGATTTTTGAGTTTTTCGAACTCATTGATTAATGTTATTAGTTATCAAATTTTTATTTTCTTTATTCAAAATTTACGTAGACAATGATTTTAAAATGGACAATACTCTACAACAACAATAACAACTCAGTCTCGGATGGATGACTTCATGACTAATAAATTACCATATACTTAACATCAGATTTCACCACACGACACCAAAACAGCATTTAGGAATAATACAATATATATTTGTCGAAAGTGAAGTTCATAGAAAATGAAAAGGCATAAAATTTCATATTATGCCCAAAATCAAAATTGAATTTAATGATAGAAATTAGAATTGAAGTGTTTAATTTGCACAGCTGGAAAAAAACAAAATCATTTCCTAAAATAAAAAAAGAAAGAAACAGTTTTTAAAGTAACGTTGAAAAGGTTGAAACAAGCAAACAGAGCTAGGAACATTCCAGACAGAGGCAAATAGCTACCGAGAACCTTCTCGAACCCACAAACATAGTACATTCTCGTCTTTCCTCCGCAAAACTACACATTTCCATTGCCAACTCTTCTTCACATTCCTAGAACACTCTCGAACCAAACCTTTCATCTTCAATCATATAAATACCCTTCCACCCCACTCTCTCTCCTCATTCACAAAACGACCAAAAGCCTCAAACAAAGCAAACAAACAAATTTCACCACTTTCTCTTCTAACATAACATTTGATCTTTCATCTCGCAATGGCAGCAGCAACAGACGTGCAAATGGGTGAAACAGAGACCTTTGCTTTCCAAGCAGAGATCAACCAGCTACTTAGTCTCATCATCAACACTTTCTACTCTAACAAAGAGATTTTCCTTCGTGAGCTTATCTCCAATGCTTCTGATGTAAGCCCATCACTCCCTTTCTTCTTCATGCAATGCATTCTCTCTCCTTTTGAAAAGATGCTATATTTCTCCTTCCTTTAGCTTATAGATTTGATCTATGATGTACCCTTTTGTTGTTTCTTTCTCCCCTGCATGTATTTTAGTCTGTTTTGCTTGTTGGCATTGTTTGTCCTGTTTTTTATGGCAATGTTGTGTTTTATGTTTGCTCATGCAGTACATTCTCTCTCTTTTCTGGAAAAAGATACAAACTTTGTTGATAATTTAGCATAAAGATGTGATCTTTCATGTACCCTTTTGTAATTTTGTTGTAGCTTTCTCCTTTGCATGTATTTTAGTTAGTTTTGATTATGGGCATTGTATGTTTATTGTTTGTTCTGTTAGAGATAGTAGTACATTATCTCTCCCTAACTTCAAAAAGATACAATCTTTGTTGTTTTCTCTTCATAAAAATTTGATCTTTCATGTACCCTTTTGCTGTATCTTTCTCTTTTGCATTGTGGGTATGTATGTGTCACAGTTTACTATCATTGCTCTCTCTGTTTTCGCTATTTTTGTGTGTTTTGTTTTTCCTGCAATGCATTATCTCTCCATTTATGAAAAAAGGCACAAACTTTGTTGTTTTCACAGCATAAAGTTTTGATTTTTGAATTTTGATACCCTTTTGTTGGTTTTGATTCTGGGTATGATTTCTGGGTTTTGATCAATTTATGTGGGTGTTTTGTTATGTGTTGCAGGCATTGGACAAAATAAGGTTCGAGAGTTTGACAGACAAGAGTAAGCTAGATGCACAACCAGAGCTCTTTATTAGGTTGGTGCCTGACAAGGCGAACAAGACCCTGTCTATTATTGACAGTGGTGTTGGTATGACCAAAGCAGGTAACTTTAGTTCTTGTATAACATAATGTTTTCTGATATCTCAGTTTAGAGTTGTTTGTCTTGATTTAAGAGCAGAAAGAATATATTGATGTGTGTTCATGTGGGATGATTTGATAATGGTGATGCTAGGGTGATTCTGAAACATTTGAGCATTCTGTTGCATGTTAGTTTGTGATTTGAAGTACTATGTGCACTGTCTGTGATGACTATTAATGGGAAGAGTTTGAGTTAGTGGTATGTTATAGAATTATGTAAATGATGGTGATGAGATGGTCAAATGATTTTGATTGCTGATTTAATGAATGCTTGATAATTTGGGAAATGTAGTGTTCTATCAGACCTGAAGCTTAGATAAAAGTGATGGAATTCAGTGGGTTTTTTACCCCAATTATTTTGAGTTTCAAGGTTTTGGAATTGGGATTTTTGGATGTAAATCAATGGAAGTGACTTAGTGAATTGACTATGTATTCTGGGTGATGGCTTTTTAATGATGATTAGTTGCATTTGCTTATCTTTTTGTATTTTTTTCCCCTGGGTGGTCGACAGAATTGTTATTTTCATATGTGAATTCATGATCTACCCTTTTATTCGATGAACAAAATTCAGTGCAATGATGCCTCTAAATTAAGTGAACATCGCCTTCCTGAAGTTATGAAACATATGTGCTTGCCCTTTTGGTGTAATATTGTGGCTTGATTAATTATCTGGACTTGGTTTTGTGTTTTTGGATTCTTCTGACATTTGCTTTGTGATTGTCATAGACTTGGTGAACAACCTTGGTACAATTGCCCGGTCCGGAACCAAAGAGTTCATGGAGGCACTACAGGCCGGAGCAGATGTCAGCATGATTGGACAGTTCGGTGTCGGTTTCTACTCTGCCTACTTGGTTGCTGAAAAAGTCATTGTGACCACCAAGCACAATGATGATGAGCAGTACATTTGGGAGTCTCAGGCTGGTGGTTCATTCACTGTCACAAGGGACACCGAGGGTGAGCAGCTCGGCAGGGGTACCAAGATCACCCTCTACCTCAAGGAGGATCAGGTATGTTATCTGACCAATGTGCATTTCCTCTGAATGGTTATAAATTGTGTGATCAGTTCTGTAACTTTTTTATTTGGTCTGTGGTTTGCAGATGGAGTACTTGGAAGAGAGGAGGATCAAGGACCTCGTGAAGAAGCACTCAGAATTCATCAGTTACCCAATTTACCTGTGGACTGAGAAGACCACAGAAAAGGAGATCAGTGATGATGAGGATGACGAGCCCAAGAAGGAAGAGGAGGGTGATGTCGAGGATGTTGACGAGGACAAGGAGAAGGACAAGAAAAAGAAGAAGAAGATCAAGGAGGTTACTCACGAGTGGCAGCTCATTAACAAGCAGAAACCGATCTGGCTACGCAAGCCTGAGGAGATTACCAAGGAGGAGTATGCTGCCTTCTACAAGAGCCTGACCAATGACTGGGAAGACCACCTTGCCGTTAAGCACTTCTCAGTTGAGGGTCAGCTTGAGTTTAAGGCTGTTCTCTTTGTGCCTAGGAGGGCACCATTTGATCTGTTTGACACCCGCAAGAAGCCCAACAACATTAAGCTGTATGTCAGGAGGGTGTTCATTATGGACAACTGTGAGGAGTTGATCCCTGAGTACCTCAGCTTTGTCAAGGGTGTAGTTGATTCTGATGACTTGCCGCTCAACATTTCTCGTGAGATGCTGCAGCAGAACAAGATTCTTAAGGTGATCAGGAAGAATTTGGTGAAGAAGTGTGTCGAAATGTTCAATGAGATTGCTGAGAACAAGGAGGATTACAACAAGTTTTATGATGCCTTCTCTAAGAACATCAAGTTAGGCATTCATGAGGACAGCCAGAACAGAGCTAAGTTGGCTGAGTTGCTAAGGTATCACTCCACAAAGAGTGGTGAGGACATGACTAGCCTGAAGGATTATGTCACTCGGATGAAGGAGGGGCAGAAGGATATCTTCTACATCACTGGTGAAAGCAAGAAGGCTGTCGAGAACTCTCCTTTCTTGGAGAGGCTCAAGAAGAAAGGCTATGAAGTTCTCTTTATGGTTGATGCCATCGACGAGTATGCTATTGGCCAGCTTAAGGAGTACGATGGCAAGAAACTAGTCTCTGCAACCAAGGAAGGCTTGAAGCTCGATGATGAAACCGAGGAGGAGAAACAAAAGAAGGCAGAGAAAAAGAAGTCCTTTGAGAACCTCTGCAAGGTGATTAAGGACATCTTGGGTGACAAGGTGGAGAAGGTGGTCGTCTCTGACAGGATTGTTGATTCCCCTTGCTGCCTGGTGACTGGTGAATATGGCTGGAGTGCCAACATGGAGAGAATCATGAAGGCTCAGGCATTGAGGGACAGCAGCATGAGCGGTTACATGTCAAGCAAGAAGACCATGGAGATCAACCCTGACAATGGTATCATGGAAGAGCTCAGGAAGCGTGCTGAGGCAGATAAGAATGACAAGTCTGTCAAGGACCTTGTCTTGCTGTTGTTCGAGACCGCCCTCCTAACCTCTGGTTTCAGCTTGGACGACCCCAACACCTTTGCTGCCAGGATTCACAGGATGTTGAAGTTGGGTCTGAGCATTGATGAAGACGAGGCTGCAGAGGATGCTGAGATGCCTGCTCTGGAGGAAGACGATGCTGAGGAGAGCAAGATGGAGGAGGTTGATTAAGCTTGTCTAGGTCGTTACCTGGTTTACTCAGATTTTGCAACTGTTGATATATTAATCGGCTTCTGGAAATATGCAATGGTGTTAGTTCTTAGCTGAGTTGTGAGTCATTTGGGGAAAGTTTTCCCTAGTCTTTTGTGTCTAGTCTGGTCAAGTGTCACTTCGGCTTGTCAAACTTGATTTAAGTTGCTTTGTTTGGTTACTTGGTCAAATTCAATGAAATGATCTCTTTAGTATATGCATTATTGTGTTTATACCAGTATCTTCATTACTTGCATTTGTTTTCCACTTCATGGTCTGCATATTCGTAAAACTATCAAGATTTCATTTCTCACGACCTGAACCATGGCTGCTGGCTGCAAATAAGAATAGTTATAGTTTCCAATTTCTTCCTTTTTTTTATATGATGACATCTTCAATCATTAATCAGGTGTGGTCGGGTGCATAAGTGAAAAATTAAGGGCCATTTGGTGAAAAATCTGACCCTTGTCGTGCCAGTTCGCACACCTTGTGTTACTCTTACTGTCTACTGACGAACACAATTACACAAGTGGTGAAATATCCTCCAATCACTCAGAGGTTAATGTTAATGGTAAGATTACATATCAGTTGCCTGTGCTAGCTTGCAAGATTCTGGTTCCATTGCCTGCACGGTTGAAATGCTAAAGTTTTAGGCACTTCAGTCAACCTTGACAGTATCCTGATGTAGCTAGTTTTATTCTTGAAACAACCTAATAGACGAAGTTGTGCAGGACACGAAATATGTATGCACTTATGCATTCCGTAAAGCTATTCCAAATCCCGAGCTTGGGTTTTGGCGGCCCTGCTCGCTCCACATTCGTAATTACCTGCCATCTTGATCCACACCAGAAATTTGACGACTGATGGAGATGTCAAGTTGGTCATGTCGGACATGCTTGTGGTGCCATTGATGAATTTAGGGGCCGGATAAATTCTGTGAGTTGGTATGCCAAGGTTACAGGGGCACCTAGGTGACAGTGAGATTCTGTGCAAGAGTCATAGCTGCTTGGTTTGTCCCACCGTTTGGAATCAGCAGATGCAGCTGAAACTTTCTCTCAACTCTATAAGACATCTTCGAGCTGTATCCTCAAGCTAGACCTGTACATCATCTCCAATGAGCATATTTCCAATTTCAAATGCAAAAGCAATGTTTTTTTGCTTCTTGATGGAGAAAAACACTGAACAACCACAGTGCAATTTTAGCTTATAAATCCATCAGTTCAACACTCCCAATCGACTGACCAAGTCAAAATACAAAGCTTGGCGATAAAAAGAGCATAAAATTGCAAGCAAACTAGACCGTAATGGCTTGAATCACTTCAACAATATTTGATCGTTCAACGTTCTGCCAAATGTTTGATCGAAAACCACTTAAGAAACGCATTTAAGTGATACCAGACCAGTTGTGTACTACTTGTGTGTTCTAGTCTAGTATAAGTTCTCAGCTGAGATGTAGGTTTTGTTTCCACTTCAGTTTCACATCTGAGGCACTTGGGACAGCCCAAGACTCAGCACCTTCTGCAGTAATATCTAATTCTACTACATATTACATAAACTGAAACTGGTATATGAACTACGGAAAGGCCACTGCCCTCATCCTTATGGCCAAAGCAAAGTCCCCTGCATTTGATGCCAAACCTGTAGTCCTTCTCAAAATGGATGGTACTCCAGCGTAAGCAGTGAGTTCTTGTTAATTGGCGCTGCTATGTTGCTCCTGCTGGATGAAGAAGATAAGAAACTGCTTAATATAAGAATAGGATTAACGATCAGTTGCCTGTGAAAGTGTAATTACTCGCAGAACTATTGTTCCTTAGCCTGCATGACTGATGACTGAAATGATGGAAGTATTAGGCAGATCAGTAAATATACATAGTTCAGCAGGACGTGAGATACGTGTGTACATGACTCTAATTGTCATCTGTCAAGCTGGTCATGTCCGATGAGCCTGAAGAGTTGTAGACTTGTAGTTGACAAATACGGGTTTGAGAATTTTTGACAAAGGTAAGACTGTTATGGTGACAGAAGGTGAATCAGCACATCTACAATACTCTTCAATATGTTGATCCAACAAACACGATCATGCCATCAAAAAAAAAACATGATCATAGGATTCGGCACCACCGCTCATTGCGCGATCATGCCATCAAAAAAAAAAAACATGATCATAGGATTCGGCACCACCGCTCATTGCAACTTTGCAAGTTTGCAACTGTCCAAAAGCCTGGAACCGACCGATGACCTTGTCCGCATTTTCCATTTAAATCGAACTCAGATGAATATACCAACTTGCAAAGGGTATTTTTATCATTTGAGAGTTCATCTGAGAGTTCAAATAGACGGAGTTAGTAACGATGGTTATCGCGTTAACAAAACCGAAAGTTTAGGGGTACCTGGTGCATTTTTCAAAATTAATGGTTATGGTGAATTAGCCCAAAGTTCAGGGGTACTTGGTGAAAAATCCGTCAATTTTTTCTTAGTTTACTGCACTTCCTAGCCTCACAGGCACATCGGTTATCCCAGATTAGCCAACGGAACTGCGACCGCGAAATCTTGGACTTGGTAGGCAATAATGCAATATCAAGTCTTTACTCTTTAGTACACCCGTATAAACCTAACACGAATGACTTGTAGTTTAGAGAATGTGACATCACAAGAATACAGCACAAGAATTAGAAGTCAAGCATTAACCCCATCAGGGGACGAAACACTCGCTTATGCTTAACCTGTTGGTAAAATGACGTTAGATAACACAGCACCTGATGGTTGGGTCTCAGCTTCAAAAACTGCTACTGCTTCTTAAGCAGACCGGGTGTTTATGTAGCTGACTTATGATGAATTCTCTACATTACTAAACCACTATAGCAAGTGGCAACCAAGGAGAAATAACAAGGATTCTTGGGTGCTGTTGAAAAATCGAACTGCACAAATTCGAATAGCATAAAATAGGATTTACTCGTATTAAAAGCGGCAAGGAAACTTAAGGAGAGAATGAACTCAACGGACTGTATGAAATTCATAGCAACAATAGCAGTGCACTCACAGCAGGTTCAAAAAGTAAATGCTAACCAAAATTACTACCACCTCTAGCTACAAGAAGAAATATGGGTCTACAAAACAGAGTCATTGTCTCAAAACCCTCCACATTGTACGCTTAGGCTAACAGAGAGATGCTATAATAATGTTCCAAAGTGCCGATGATACTAAGCCTCAGGAGAGCCATTCTTAAGCAGCAAAACCACCAGCAGATGGAGGAGGACCACTGCGGAAACCACCACCTCCACGGCCAAAAGGCCTAGCTCCCTGTAGATCCATAAACAAATCAGGAAAACCACCATATTGCGACTAGAATCCCGGGGTGGATGGGACAAAGAATAATGTAGAATCAAGCTACTCAGATGCCTTCAACAGAACAATAACTAAAATAGCTTACATTAGGCAAACTCATTAACAACACACCGCAATCATCACAAACAACAAATTCAGAACAGTTTAAGCTTGCTCAGTTCTTCAGAACTCCTACACATTATGTCACCAACATTCGAGAACATTTTCCATACAATTTCTATACTGTTTACCAAATCACCAAGTTGAGTATTGAAATTGCAACCAGATCAGAACCATTCACTTAATATAAAGCTCAACAGCATATTACATGAATATCAATCAACAGCCAGATAATCACAGAAGATATTCAACGGACAGTAATAGGTTTTAATCAGAAACTCCGACACAAGACACAACAACAATTGTAAGAACAAAGTTATTAATTAAAAGTTGAAGTAACTTACACCACTGTATGATGGCTGGAAATCAGCAGGAGCTCCACCCTTCTCACCACCAAATTCCCCAGGGGGTCCACGAGGACCTGCACGGTAACTATCACGGTCACCACCACGGTATGGTCTGTCACCCCCCCTGTCAAAGTTCCTGTAATTCCAAAAAAGGCAAAAATAATCACAATAAAAAAGAAAGATGTTAATCACCAAACCAAGGAACCTAAACAGCATACGCATTATCCAAAAAGGACAAACATAGGTTATATTGCAATTACCTTGGGCCACGGTCACCACCAGCTCCACGGCCACCACCACCAGGCTTCATCTGCTTCTTCAAGGTAGCTGGGACAATCTCAGATGGGAGATTGAGATAGGTCCTCAAGAACTCAATACCATCATTGGTGAGGTACCAGTAGTAGTGCATCCAGGCAAAGGTTTCACGGACATACTCCTTTGACTTGAAGCTTTGCATCAACTTGATAACTTGCAAGTTGGGCACATCGATCTCAGGGTGCTTAGCAAGGTTGTAGTCCTTCTTGGCAAAGCACACACCCTCTGTAACCATAATAAAGAATTAAAACAAACACAGAACTTACAAACACATACAAGAATTAAGTAAACAAATCACAAAGCAATAGTCAACACAGTTGACAACCTCAAGAGAGCCATAATTCGACAATTATGTTATAATCAAACAGACGTATTCTAATATCTAAATTCATAGACAACGCAATAAAATGACAAGAGTGGGAAAAAAGACACTGTCATTTCTTTTAGTTCTATTATTTCATAGACAATGTGATTCCAAGTAAAACTGACCATTAGCACACTTTCGAGAGACTCAGAGAGCCACAATTCATAAATTACATTGTTCTATAATCACAGCAATGGCAAAAATAAGTAAGATATATCTAGATAACATCTAACATCATACACACAGGAATATAAGTGACAAGAGTGTAAAAATAACAGCCTTTTTCTTCTGGTTTTTTATTTCATACACTATCATTTCACAGAAAACTGACAATCAAATACACATTTCAACACAGAAAATAATAAACCTCAATCACACATAAGTCTTAACAAAATATCCATTATTTCATCATACAAAAGTTCAGAAGAAGAAATATTATCAACAGTACAATGATAAAGCATATCACAAAATTTGTTGATAAACAATGGAACGAGAACATTTACAACAAGATCCCAAGTCAATTCTCCATATATAACAGAAAAGACATCAACTTTATCAATAAGTACATGAAATTACAGTCATAAAACTAAGCAAAGACACAAACTTTCTCTATTAATAACATCATTTTTTCATCATCTAATACAAATAATACAAAGATGAAGACTTTACTCAACATGCACCAATTTTCACAACCCAACAAAATATAACCAACATTAAAAAAACACAGATCAAGCATAATAACCCAACAAGACAACCAAATGAAAAACAGAACAAAACCCACTTCAGAAACACATAGTAAAACAAAACCCAGATGGGAAATTTAAAACAAATGAATATTAAAAGAGATATACCTTGGAAGAGGTACTTGCAAATCTCCTTACGGTTCTTCTCAGAGATAATCTGCAAAACACAAACAAAAAAAGGGAATAGATTAAGCATTATGGAAATGAAGAGGCGAGGAAAGGAAGGGGTGAGGGAGGAGAGAGAGTGGGGTACGGTACCATGGTTGGTGCTGTTTTGCTGCTGTGAAGAGAAAAGGAGGCGTTATAGGGTTATATCAACTTCACAGTTGTGAGATGAGAAGAAATGAAGTATGTGAAGGGAAGTAAAACCCTAGTGGCTCTTTGGCTTATATTGATGATGTTTGTTAGGCTTTTCTACGGTTTTTGGGTTTTGGGTTTGAGGGCTTTTTTTGTGTTTTTGCTTTGCGTTTGTTTCGTGGGTTTGGGTTGTTGGGGTGTGTATGAGCAGTTTGGGCCTTTTTTTTCGATTGGCCCAATATTTCCTTTGGAGAACGAAAACTATCTGTTTAGCCATTGCCTAATGGAAAATTATTTTTTATTTTTAAAGAAAATGCATGGGATAATCCAATGTATTACGGAGTAGTCATTACTCATTACATAAGATTTTTTTTTTTGAACCTATGCATTTGGTCTTCACCAAGTAAACTACAAAGGATTATGCTTAAAATGTGACAAAGTTTAACTCTAGAGACCGATCAAACCCATATAAATTAGTGACTTTTCTTACAAAAATGAAAAATAAAACATAATCTATAATTTGCAATTGGAGATTTAAAATTATTATTTTATCTGCACGTCCGGTTCACAAGAGCTTCTCTCCAATTACATCCAGACCCGATCTGACCCGGGTCGCACACCTGGCTGTGGTGGGTGAGTCACGCTATGAGAGTCTTTGCATACACTGAAGCTCAAACTTGAGACCTTTCTTAAGCGATATGGAGCTGTTTATCACTTCAACCAACCTTGCATTGGTAGTTGGAGCTTTATAATTAACTAATACAGTTTGTTTAAAACTCTTTTTTGTTTCAGACCAAGTCGGTGCGTTTCCGATGAAGATAAAGATATGACCTTGTACTATAAACTAACATTATTTTTTTTCAAAAATTCTTTAAGTGGGTTTGAAAATATTAGGGCATTAGGTTTAGCATAGAGCAATACATGTAATATGCAATATATATGAAACACTTAGGTGCACAATGACCATTGTACACCCTAATGCATTTTTATTAATATAATTTAAATGAAATTTCTTAGAAAGACAGATGTATTTTCAAAATTCCTTTTTATATGACACGGATGCATTGTTTTATTTTGTAAGGTAGAGGAGGGGAATAAAAAGGGTATACAAAAATCAAATGCACACAAGTTTACTATATAAGAATTGTATCTAATATGCTAAAAGACAAGTCAAAGAGATAAAGTAGATAAGTATACCCCAACAATATAAGCTTATTTGATCCTATTTGCGCATCGTTTAATTGACCAATATACTTGGAGATTGTTAGTAATTCAAATCGGGTTTTAGTTTGAGTGTGAGATGGGAGAGGTTATTAGTGCCTTAGTAGCATGGGTCGCCTACATTGGTGCCGATGGCGACGGTAAATAGCGGCGGTGATGACTAAGGAATGTGGTTGTCAGTTGAGGATGGAAAGACAATGGAATGTTCAGAGGGAAATCTAAACAGGAATATTTTTTTCTTAGAATAGGGATTATTTGTAAGATTTGGGTGATTGTACGGTTGAAACCGCCACATCACTATGACCAATTTGCGAGTAATTTGCACACATAACTTCAAGAAGTCCAAACCCAATTTTTCTCGAAATCAAACTAGCTAGAATGGTAAGCATGAGTGGAGATCAATTGCGCAATACTTACGAAGAATAAATCTAATTACTACATTTTCATTTCTAATCCACATTTATTTTTAAGTTTGGCTTCTAATTTTGATTTATTTATTTTGGTATGTTAGTAAGAATAATATGTTAGTAGTTATGAATCATAATTTTGTGATTACCACCATTCGATTTATTTGATCGATATTGGTTGGAGTGTATGCCACTGCAGATCATTAAACTTGCCTTGTATTGGCTTTTGAAATTTCTTATCAACAAATTAAACACCTAATGGGGTGAATAATAAAAAAAAAGTGAGAATATATGTAAAAATTATTTTGACATGAAGACAAATTAAATAAAAAACACTTCTTGGTTGAAAATTACATGTATTTTGATATTTTCCAGGAGGAAGGTAACTAGGTAAGTAAGGAATAAGGCATATATGGTAAGAGGAAACAGAGAGGAAAAAGCGACGAAGATTACGGAACACCTTTTACGCGGGAAAGATAAGCAAAATTTTAGTTCTAAAAAAATAATACCTTTACGCGGGAAAATAAGCAAAGTTTAAATATGTCGCTCTTCACTTGACATATTTTGTTGTCAACCCATAATTTCGATTAACACTACCTTCTATGTTCTAACATTCAAGTTATATGATAGAGCTTATCAAAACCTTAATTTCACTTTCCGACCATGTTGAAAATTTAATTTACCAAATATGTCACAATTATTCCCCCAACTATATTTCAACAATTTCCATCTCAAAACATGAAAATAAACATGTCATTTTTAGTTAGGTCTTCAAGACAAATACTTTATTATTTTTTCAACTTAACATCTACTACCTTAAATCTTTAACCTAATATCTTCAACTTCACCAAATAAAACCCCTCTAATAATCACATTCACATGCATATACATTACTCCCTATGCCAATCATAGCATACAATATACACATAATAACACAATCACACATCCATCACCATAAGACCATAACTCCAACAATCGAACTAATCTGGATCAATCAATCAATCAAAACCAAGAGAGAACTAACCAAACTTACTATATAAAAAAAAGGAAAAAAAATCATGTGAACCCGTTTCATATATGAGACTGGGTATTAATGTCCATCAGCTACACAATAATAATCTGCCTCACTCAATCTCATATATGAAACGCGTAAACATAAATTTTTCTCAAAGAAAAGGTAGAGCACAAAAAAGTGCAAAACGGAGTTACTTGATAATGACGTTGTTGTTAAAGGTAAATGTTTCCTTAAGTACGTACTAATAGTACGAATAGCTAACAATAACGACGTTTTGTCACCTCCTTCCAAAAAGTCCCCCACCTCAACACACAACAGTCAACACCACCTGCTACTTTTTTCGCTTACTTGTATTTATAGCTCTCTGCACCTCTCAGCAACAGAAGCACTAGCACTAGCACTAGCACTAGCACAGAGCTAAAAACACCCCTCTAGTACTCCACTCTCTCCCCTCCCCTCACCTTCCTACTCAATTTCCGTCTTTCCTCTTCCGGCAACAACAAATTAAAATTAAAAAACAATTTCCGTCTTTCCTCCGGAAAATTTAAAAAAAAATAAATTTTTTAATCTCCGCGTCGATCATCTAATCAAACCACCACCACCACTATATATACCCTCCCTCCCTCTCTCACTACCTCACTCGTCATTTCTCATTTCATTTCCCCACCAACTCCTCTCTCTCTCCTTTCTCTCTCTAGGAAAAGAAAAAAATCTGTAGGAATTTCTTT
>ONZK01000803.1:30280-48026 GCA_900322385.1 Pharnaceum exiguum | reverse complement strand
GGGGGGGATCTAACTACCTTGCTGCTAACTTAATGTTATTACTGGCTCAGCTTCCTTTGACTTGATGGGGAACGAGAAAGTGAAAGGCATTGATGTGAAGCAGAGTTCATCTTTAGATGATCATAAAGAAAATTCCAATCCAGATGCAATTCCGAAGGAGAGTTCTTCTGTGCCCATATCAACAAGCAGTAATAATCAACTTCTATGTACTGCTGCTCCTGGATCAGTCGAAACCCCTTCTTCTACTTGTGAAGCTGCTGATAAGCATGTTATGAAGGAATCTGCCGCCCACCAGGCTCCGGATAAGGTAAATAAAGGTCAACTGTACACTGTTCTGTGATCTTTACAAGGGTCGGCACATTCCTTGTATGTTGAAATTCTTATAAAAGCTTAACAGAGACTTCTGATTGCTGAATCATTTATACTTTAGTCCCTTCACGTAGTATGATAACAAGGAAACAAACAGGAATGGAACATTTGTTTGTCAAAACTCAAAATATGGCAAGGAACCAATCCGAGGCACAAATGTTAACTTAATTATCTACTTGATATGTTTAGCTGTCTAAGGCCTAAACAAGATCACCAGCAAGGTTTTGGTGGGCATTTGTCCAGATTGTGCCTCCTACATTTAAAACTGCTGGTCACTCTTTTTAAATTTTTAAATGGTAATTTCCTGTTCCTAGTTCTCGTTGTGCATGCCTTAAATGCCACTCGTGAAGAAACGCTTCCTGTATTGGACTTGAAACTGAATATTTTCTGGCCAACTAGGATGCACACCTCAAACTTGTGTTTAGGTTATTAGCTTCCATATATTAGTCTATAAATTTAGCATCCACATATCTTCTTGGAATTGGTTATTTGATCTTTATAGATTTAATACCTTTATACTCTTTTTACAGTAGTGACATTGTCTGTTACTAATTTGACTGCGCCATTTGTTCTGATTGCAGCATGTACCAGCGCAACAGTTATCTTCGGGGAGCCAATTGGTGAAGCTGGATTCAGACTTAGTCTATTATCCAGATAAACTTCAGGAGCTGTTTCCAGAGGGAGGTCGTTTTGCTGCCCTCCTTGATCTGGGAGGTGCGGAAAACATTGATCCTAACAGTGTTAATCAGGTATGCTTGTGAAGCACTATCTCTTCCCATTTGTTTTGTGTAACACTATTATGGGATGGAAGTAGTATTTTGTTTAGTTAATAAGATAATTGGTTAAAATCTGATAAAGGGTGAAAAGCAATTAGTGTGAGCTATTTTGAGTATCATATGCGTAATAGGAATGATATATTGATCTATTGCTGAATGAACGGGATGCTTTCTTTGCCAAACAAAAATAATAATTGGCTGCATTGTGCTTTACTGTCATCTGAAGGCTGTTGTGGGGTTCAAAGTTTCTCGGAGATGGATTGATGAAAGGAGTTGATGTATATTCTTAATATAACTCTAGCATCATAAAAAATGAAAATTCTTCTAGCAGTTCAGGAAATTCAAGAAGAATTTTTCTTTAATTCACGAAACTACTCCTTGAGAATGGACAGAGAAGCTTAGCTATAGCGAGAAATTGGTCGATACTCGAGAATAGAGGGAGGTTGGAGAAAGATATTGCATATCAGTTAGTTAGTCAAATGAATGTACTATGTAAAAAAAAATTGATTTAGTGTCGCTCTCCTTCTGAAGCATATATTCTTTATCTTTAAGTTGTGCGGAGTATGAATTAATTCATAAAACAAACTTTCTTGATGAACTGATTACTATAGTATTGTGGTATATATTTGCATCTGCCTGTACCTAACAAACAGATACAACAGATTTATGACCACGTTGCTTATCTGTAAATTTGTGAACTTGTGTATGAGCATATAGCTTGATCTTATGTTAGGAGTGTACCTCGAGAGGAGACTCTCTTAACCAACTTCAATCCTTACCTTTCAAAAAAAAAAAGTATAGGTTGATCTTTTTATACTGTATTCGTCTCTGAGTCTTGATGCCATCCAAGTGTACATGTAGTCCTGTACTGAATGTCACATTTGATAAACTGGGGGCTAAGTTTCTGTTATTAACGTTTACTTTGTGTTTCTTCACAAAAAGAAAAATAAAAATCTCTGCTGGCTAAGACTAGGATATCTTACAAGAATTACTGTTGTACTCGGATGATTACTACATCGATTTTTTGTCTAATGTGTCATTTACAGGGAAAGCTTGCGTCTAATTCAATCTCTGGAAACACCAAGGATGCAGCAGTAGGCAAAGTGGAATGTGATACTCAAAAGAAGAAAGAATCAAGGTTATTTGCTGCTTCCTTGGCAAAGAGAAAAGAAGATAGTCCTATGGGGTTGCTACCTGTCAGTACTGTGAGGATGACCACTCTCGAGTCGGTCAGTGTTGATCACTCTAATGGCTTTATTAATTCTGTTAAGCCACCATATAAAGCTGCTAATTTGGTGAGCGCTCCTTCACATCACAAGGATAAACACATCGGTACTAGTGACAAGAGCAATGCTCCTTTGATAAGGCCCCCTAATCATTCAGCAACGAAAACAATGCCCCTAGATGGTCCCATGACAGAAATTTGGCAATCATCAGCATGCACTATGGTAGTTTCTGATATCAATTCTCCCTCTTTGCATTAATTATTTTTCTTCTATTGTTTTGCATTTAAGGTCCAAACAATATATTTGTGTGGAACAAACTGATTTGTTTCTTCTGTCCTTTTCTTGCTTATAAACTTTGAGGTGCATATTTGGTATTATGTTGGTGGTCACATACTCACAGACACTATACACGCGGAAATGCTTTTTGTACCTTACTTGGCTGCATAATTTTTTTGCAGTATGAGTGTCCTAGCTTGCTAACTTTCTGTACCTTAAGTGACGGTGTGCGATTATAACAGTCAGGACTTATGAGTTACTGCCTCGTGTTGGTTTTGGTATATTTCCGGGAAAAAAACATTCCTACCCCTTTCCACTTGGTGGATTTGGAAATGACTAATAAAACAGGGGAGCTTATCTGCACCTTAATTGTCTGTTTTAATTTAAACTTCCCTTGATTAGGATTGGACATCGAATATGAGAATGAATCTTGATTCTGAACTTTTTTTGGGCACACTACTGAATGTCCTCATCAATCTGTTCTCTTCCAGCATAATGATACCATTGTGGGAGCAAAAAACAGCCGCAGATCAGAATCGAAATTTGATCACTTGTTCTCAGACGGTATGCAACATCACTTTTCTTCAGTGCACTACTTTATATTTTGGCACTTCATCTGACATTTTGTTGCTCTTATCTGAAAGTTTTGAACATGAGCAACTTCTGTTTCTTCCAGGCAATACAACTGATATCAATACCATTTTGGGAGGAAAAAACAGTCGCAGATCAACTTCCAGATTTGTTCACTTGTTCTCAAACAGCGGTATGCAACATCACTCTTCCTTGTTGAACTACTTTAATTTTGGCACTTCAGACATTCACTTGCTCTTATCTGAATGTTTTGAGCATGCGCAACTTCTGTTTCTTTCATCTTCCAGACAATCCAACCAATAGTAACTCATCATGGGGAGATAAACATGTAAAGAAAGTTAACAGAGCATCTACTATGTCTTCAGTGGAGGAAAGTTATCCCAATGAAGGGCAGCCAAATGGAACGTCCTATGATGTTGCAAAAGCCTCAATCAGCATACGAAAGACTGATGGTCCAGATAGCCACAACACATGGCCTGTTGTGGGGAACAATGAATTCCGTAGTCGGAAACATCATTCTTGGGAGCCTCAGCTAGATAAAACTGCTGGAGAAGTTGGGGCCATTCAAAGTGCAGCAGGGTCAGAGCGCAAATCTTTCTGTGATTCTGGTGAAGAAATTAGTTCAAATCTTGAGATCCAACTGCCTGATGAAGACAGTTTGATTGCTATTGATGACACCTTCATTCTCCAACAAGATGTGACATCACCATCTCTCAACGTATCCTCCAGAGGTAAAAAGGTTGTTTCCTCGTGTTCTGGTCCTAATAAACTGATGGGATTGGAGAACTTCCATCAAATTCAGAGCCTTCAAGACCCGTGGCTTCAGGAGTCTCAGGTGAATGATGCTGAACTATACATCAATCCTTTGGATTCCCAGGCTCATCTTGAAGCATCACCTGAATTTCATGATCCATGGGACACTTATAATTATCTTTTTGACCCATTGGTGGATGACATTCTTCCCCCTCGTTTTCAACAACTATCTGTGGAGCCACCACAGAAGTTTAGTGAGCCAGTTCAGCATCATTTGTCACCTCCAGTGCTACAAGATCACAACTTCTTCTCTCATCTTGATAATGCTCCGTCGTTTCCTGGTCTCCCAGCTTTCCATCAGGTTCATAATGTCCCAAATTGCTCACAGGAGTTCAGTCTGTTTAGTTCTCCTATCAGTTATCAGACTAGTCGAAGTTCAACCAATGCTGCAGGTATGAGAAGTAACTCACCAAATTAAATCATATTCACAGCTGTTAGCCTGTCATCATTTAAATAGTCCATACTCTTGTTATTCCTAGCAGTTCTTGATTTTGACTAACAAGGACAACTAACTTGCGATTGAGGTTGAAGTAGTAGCTATTTCCTAATGTGTCTAACAGCTGTTTTCTCTCATTTTGATTCTGTAGGCAAAGCGCTCAGTGAGGGGAGAAACCAATTGGCATTCAACCACCTTATTCAGATGCAAATCAGGTTGGCAAAGATGAATCTTGAAGCAGTGACTGGTCCCGAGCAAAGGGCTTCTGGTAAACCTATCAGCAACCAGTTCTGCTAGTACAATGGTAGATTCGCGGCTATAAAATCATATTGGTCTAGCATTATAGCCTTATAGGAAGTGTTGTCGTAGTTGATAGGATGTAGTCGATTCTTGTTATTGGATAGCGAATGGCTAGAGAAGGAAAGAGGTAAAACCAAACCATTCCATAGTGCAAGCAAGAGGAGAAATAGAACTTAGGAACTACATTTTCAGAACAAAGAAATGTTGATTGCAGAACGAAGATTGGAGTAGAAAGGCGAGAAATTGTGAAGTGGGTATAGGACTATAGGAGTAGTCGTAGATGGAAAAGAAAAAATCCCGTTGATGTATACATCAAGTAGCAACTAGCAACTACATATACTTGTAAGTGTATATTGTCACCTGGCTTTCATTCGGTTGTAAATGGAACGTCTTGGCCAATGATATAATACACTTTGTGGCTAATTTAGCTGCTTCATGGTCTTTCTAACCAAAAGATAATGCTGCTATCTTACGTTAGGTGGCACTTTTGATGGCAGAAGTTTCCACATTGGAGTTCTTCCAACGAACTGCACATTGGTGCACTGGAGTTTTGTTTCCACTCAGTGACAAGTCATATGCCAATCTCTGGGACCTCATTCACATTCCCTTCAACTGCATAATTGGCCTCTCCAACTTAATATACTTCTTTCTAAGTTTGTAGTTTGAACTGAGGGAAAGGAAAAACGGATCTAGAGGACGAGGTAATACTTTCAGGAGCATTTAGAATCAACCAAATAAAATGACCCTGAAACCAAAAAACTAATTTCACTCAAATATCATAATACTCATAGCAGACAGTAGTGCAGATACCGTACTCAGATTTCACCATACTACGATGCATATTACACACATAATGCTCTCGTCCACATTCCCTTTAGAAGTTACAACACAAGGTTACCCTCACTGAACTTAGGAAATCCCAAATTTAACGATAGAATAATAAGCTTGAGCACTCGTAGTCAACAAATAGCACAAGCATTAGGATTCTCTTCTGAGAGTGGAGCATAAGATCTTACAGGAGGGAGATTGTAATAGCTTGAATGGGGCGCAGGCGTATAGTATCGGACCTGAGTAGCTTTCTGGGGTCCGTCTTTCTTCTTTGCATTTTCTTCTTTCTTAGACTCATCTTTTGCAGGCCCAACTGAGACTATTTCTGTCATGTAAACCTTCCTCAATTTGCTCACCACCAGCACTGGATCAAAGTCTCCCGTCAGTGTCAGCTTCTTCTCTTTCATGTCCATGGATACTGAATCCACCCCTGTGTGGAATAAACTTGTACTTCAAAATGTTATTATGCATTTTACTTAAGAGGTTCCCCGCTTCCCGTTTTTAGCAAATTATATTCCTTGATGTCAAACCTCTTGAACCGAATTGAACTAAGATCAATTTCTAAATTTAAAATGTAACTGAACCTTTTTATACTAAGCTAATGAAAAAAAGTCTAAACTAAACTAAATTGTGAGAAGAGAGAGTTGCTCCAAGAGTAAACTTTCAACTCAGGTTGGAACTTCGATTATCACCGTACTCGGTTAAAAGGAATTTTCAATCTAGATTGTTTAGTTCTAATATAAAGAGCCATTTTTTTCCGCACTAGGTTACTAGTTAGGTGCTATCTCTTGTGCCTAATTATCATGGAGTATTTGTTAGCGTTCACTTATGTATGATGACAAGTGGACTATGAAATTTAGATTGTTCTATCTAGAAACCATCACTAGTTGGCAATCAGGAGCAGTGCCGCGGGTTGTATGTTACATGATCTATTGATCTAAGGCCAATCTTAATGCCCAGCACCCTTTGACAATACCTACAGAATTATATGTATCAATAGGCCATTATAGAATTGAAAATTTTTAATTACCATAAAGAGAAGACACTATTTGCATAGCATTCCTTTTGCACTTATCATCATGGACATCCAATCTGAGAACTACCTTCTGCTGAAAGACGAATCATGTATTAATACAGTGATCAAAAGGAAATTTCATAGAAAAAGTGATCACAAGGAAGAAAAGCTAGCCCAGCTAAGCTAGGTGTTCACGAAAAAAATAAGTTACACTAATTAAAGAGTAATCTAATAGAGGTAACACTACATTATTTTTCATCATAGCAAACTTTGGGAGAAACCCTTTTTGAGGACAAAAGACTAAAGTAAGTAGTACGAGACAACATCTTCACCACTGAGATTAAGAAAAGAGAGCACAACACATGAACAGTTGATATGTAAAGAGATCATAGTATCATACCTTCATTTCTTTGATCTTAAGATGTCAAAGCCTATAAGAAAACCAAATTGTAGACTAAAAGAGAGAGGATATATAGGGTGTAAACTGCAAAGCACAAAGGAAGTGCAAGGAGCAAGGTGCCAAGGTGATATGATGAAATGTTCAGATATGTGAAAGTTATGAAAAGTATGGAATATTTTATGTTTTGGTGCTTTGAGGTTTAGTGTAATTATGAATTGGTGTCTCGAGGTTTGGATATATTTTTTTTGTGACCTAAGGTTTGTTGCCGTTAGCTCTTTAGTGGTTTGACCGTTAAGTGGCATATTTGACTGTTAAAAACAAGGGCACTTAAGTCTTTTTACCTAAATTTTTCTTTTGGGTGTTTTATGCTTTAATTACATTATTGATTTTTTTGAAAAAAATCTTTGACATCTTACTTAGATTTCTATTTTTATTTTATTTTAACGGTCATAAAATGGACATTTAAAAGGGTAAATTGGACATTTAACATTCATAAATTTGAAAATCAACTGTCACGTCACCAATTTTAACAGTTAACCCTTCAACTTAACGATCAAACCACTAAATAGCTAACGGTACCAAACCTCAGGTCACCACAAAAATAATATCCAAATCTCGAGACACCAATTCATAATTAAGTCAAAAATTAGGGAACTAAAACGTAAAATATCCAAAAGTATTTATTGGGAGGGAAAGGCCAGGAAAGACAAGGCCAAATGGAGTAGCTTAGCTATGACGACGACACACTATATGGCATCACAAGTTCACAACACAACTATAGTCTATAAGAATACTACTATGTATTTATTTTTTTGATCTTGTTTTTCATTACTACTCTTTCTTAAATAGATAAGAACTATAATTGTTTATTACTTTTTGCAAGTAAGTTGCTTTCCATTAAACTAAATTTATAAAGCTAAATGACATGACACATCTAAACTAATCTAAGCCGCTTCAATTGTTGATACACAAAAAAATTGTGTACGCACGTTCATATAGGAGACTGAGTTATTAATGACATAAAATGTTGATTAATAGCGCATCGATGGTCATTAGTGATCCCAATTAATTATTAGTGAATTTTTCTCATATATGAAACGGTTTTATACAAATTTTCCTATTGTTGATATCCTTGTTAGGATTGTAAGCAAATTCTATTTGATTATGAAACTACATTTTCAAAAAAAAAAAAAAAAAAAGAGTTTTGGTGCAGAGTGTGATGCATGACAAGATATGACAAATCAAAATGAACTTTCGGTGGACCTTTGAAAAGGTGTACAAGAAACAAAGGAAACGTTCTTTACTTTTGACGAGAGGTAATTGGATTCCCATCTCGGTGGCAGATCACAGTAAAATATACTCCGTAGGATATTGTAGAAATTTTGAAAAGATTAGTGATCGTCTCTCGTGGAAATGTATTCAACGGAATTTGTTCAAAGTTCTAACTCTAGTCATTATCAGTCACCATTAAAAATGATTTAAATCTCTAATAGTTCTCCACTTACGAGTATATCTTTTAACCATGAGCCAATGAACCACTTCTAGACTCATCTATTTGGTAATCATGAACACATTGCATTAGGCGCTGATTAACTAAGTGCATTGCATTTACATAATTACATGGTCACAAAAACTGTACTTGGAGTAGTTGATTGATAGTAAGGGCATCTTTATTGGACATACCCACTAGAGTCTCAACTAGGGTCTTATGTTAAGATTTTGCAAATTTACCAATAATGTGGGTCCCTTTATTTGAGACTTAGAGAAATTATGAGGTTGAGTATTTGGAATGACATACCAAGTTGAGACTCATATATAGTGTAAAATGTTAAAACTTTGAAGAGTATCAACTAAATACTTCCAATAATGTGAAAAATATCATATGAGTCTGAATTTGAGACTTTGTTGCTTGAAACTATGTCAAGTATGTCCAATAAAGATGCCCTAGAACCGGTTTTCAATTTGTGAAGAATAAAGAGAACTAGAATTGTCAAATTGATAGCGATGGTCCGACGGGGTCTTATTTAGAAATCAGCTTATTTGGGCAGTTTATTGTGTTATTGCTGATTTGACCAAAATACAAGCTGTTAAGATTGAAAATTATATTTTTTAATAAATTAATTCAGCTAGTTTTTTCACCAAAACCAGTTGCAAATCAACAAACTAACCGCCCGAACTGGTTCATATCAACTAGTCAACTTAGTCAACAAATCCAACTAGTCAAACCCATATATCCAAATCCAGCTATGATCTACCAACTCTTGTCACGGCCGGTGTGTCACTGGTGGAAGAAGCTGATACCGCATCATGACAAGTATTATGCTAGATCTTTTAACATGAAGGGGTCAAGTTGAACTGATTAGTTATAAAGCTCAGTTAAATTAATGTTAATCGTGCTAAAATATTTAAGTTGGAGGGAAATAAACGAAACTGATTTGAAATTCTTTATTTCTTTGTCCAACAATTACTATTAATCACGTTTTGAAAAAGAATATATAGAGTAAATCATGACACATTACTCAATAATTAAGACACGCTCTTTTTCGATTTGTTTTAGCGAAATTGAATTAAACTATACTTAATATGTACTAAGTCGTGTTAACTTGAAAACTTTGTTTAATTGTTGTGATATCAATTACTTACCAATTCCATCAATATTTGAATGTTATGAAACTATTTCATGAGACCTCTCAAATGCCATATAGATAACCACAAAAGAATATTGATAAGCACAAACTAAATTGCCAAAAAATAAGTTAAAAAGAACTAAGCCCTGATAGGAATTTCTATTTTTCAGATCAAGTCCACAAATGCCCCCCTCCTCCAACAATAATAATTTCACCCTCACATATGTCATCCAAAAAAATACATAGTCATTTAACTAAAACAAATCGTTATATAAGCGCAACTACTCCATTATATTCAGGTCTCACCCTAATATATACGTTTCACATAATGCTTCTCTTCTATACCTCGAGCCAAGATAATATCTAGTGGAGCAGGGTCAAGTACCTCATCCAATGATAAAAATATGCATCTTCAAAAAAAAAAACCTCGTATTTGTCTTTCAAAATCCAACCGATATTCTTGCACCGGAGAAGAGTTGCACTCTCTAGGGCCCCTTTTACAACCGAAGATTTCCCTCATTAAACTTAAGTAAAACCTCGATGTAACCATAAGCTTTTCCATATCATCAACAAATTACACAAGAATTTGGATCCTCTTCCATGCTTGCATAATAACCTCGTACAGGAGGGAGAGGGTAATACATTAAATGGGCCTGATTGTTGCCCTCGTCTTTCTTGGACCCATCTTTATTCTTTGCATTATCTTCTTTCTTGGACTCATCTTTTTTCTTATTCTCTGGTTCTTTTGCAGGCCCAACTGAGACTATCTCTGTGTGATAACCCGCCTTCCTTAATTTACTAACCACGCCCACTGGATCAATATCCCCTATCAGTGTCAGCTTCTTGTCCTTCATGTCCATTGATATTGAATCTAGCCCTGTGTAGAAAAAACTAGCTTAAGAATGTGTTCTTTTATACTCCGTATCAAAACTTAAGAATGTTGTTATGTTCGTAGTAGTATAGCTATCACTTGTTACACAATTCGGAGTAGCAATTGCAAAACTAAAATTAGATTTGCTATCTTGAAAGTTGAAACCATCACTAATTTGCAATCTATGCTTTGGGTCACAAATATGTAGGAAAGTATAGCAGTTAAAGAATCGAAATTTGATTACCATAAATGGAAGACACGGTTTTCATGACCTTCTTTTTGCACTTATCATCATGGAGATCCAATCTTAGCACCACCTTCTGGAAAAGACAAGCAATGTGTTGCATTAATGATCAAAAGGGGACAAAAAAGAAGGAAAAATAAATAAAGTTAGGTGTTGACAATGTTAGTTAATTAGCCAATTAACTTAATAGAGATTTTTGTGTTATAGTACATGTATTGTAGAATGTAGAGAGGGCTGAAGTTTCTTGAGGGCAAAGACCAAGACAAGGTACTAACAATCAAGATTGACTCAATGACTCATATAATTGATCTTTTTTGTAAAGCAAAACTATCATAGTATCACTTCCCCTTGGAAGAAAGGAAAATTCAAAATGGAAGAATGAAAGAAAAAAAAACTAGCTAGCTAGCAAAACACATGAGTAGTACATTGTTCTTTTAGGCTAAAGGCTGAAATATTGGAGAGGAGGGGGGAGTAGGAAATAAACCTCCCTAGTTGTAATCAAATCTGGGTACCCTATAAGGAAACGAAGTTCGATTATCACTAAACCAACACTATTTGAATACATGAGTATGCAATGTGTGATCCATTATAATAGTAGAAAATCATTCAAAGAGAAGAAAATAATAATGTTGTAAGAACACATGACATATAAACATAATACTCATTAGGAACCAAGAAATAGCATGAATGACTGTTAAAAATGAAGAGAGATCATACCTTCATCTATAATTTACTCGGTATTACTAAGCTGTAATCTTCTATAGGAAAACCAATTATGCGGAGGGAAATAGAGGACAGAATATGCAAAGCTGAAGCACAAGTTAGAGAAGTGCAAGAAAATGGTCACATATATAAGTGAATGAAACTATGAGAGTTCAGAGTTGGGAAGAGTAGTAAGTATTTATTGTGGAGGACTGGAAGCTAGGAACAGAAGACCAGGCCAGGTCAAAGGATGACTGGATGACACCATACGGCATTGCATACAATGATCAAAGTTTCTCATCAAAGTCATTGCAGTCGGCTATTCGTATATTGTTGATGTGAAAGATTGTAATAATGCAGTGTGATTTAGTAGAGTTTCCAGGAAATTGTCAAAAAGGTTGTCAGATGGGTTTGCAAGAGAGGACAAACTGTCAAAGTCAAGCAAATTTGTTGTGGTGGCTGCGCTAGCTAGCTATCTCAATATGGTACTGGTATTGGACGACTTGACGACTTCTAAGTCAATGGCTCAAGCTGCTACTGACTACGTAGTACGTACATCCTAGTACAGTACATGTACATCGTCCCAATATCCCAGTGTTTGAGAAATGAGAAGTTGAGAACCTGTGAAGTTGTGGCAAAGAAAAAGTGAACTTTAAATCTTTAATGTGTCGAGTGATGCAAAGGTAGACAGGGGAAGAATGTAAAATTATTTTCATTCTCATGAGAGGAAATGTCAAAACTAAGTAAAGAATTGTTGGAAACTTATTCAATATATCATATAGCCTGGCCAGCATCAGCAATTCAGCACATTTGTTTAATGAATTAATGATGATGAAATCCACTAGACCGTAAAATTGAATCCTTGGTTTGGAATGATTTTCTAATATGGTTTCTCGATCACCTAGCTTCCTCTTGCCATTGTAATCCGGCAATCAACAACTAGCCCGCAGGTGCGTATCTTCTTCGATATCAATATGACAATATATCTCTCACATCCTCCATCAATTTCCTTTAAAAAGTCACTTTTGTGCAATGTAACTCCACGATAGACAGAAATACAATTTTGTATAAATTGTATAAAGAAGTCGAATTTTGTCCAACAAAAAGCGAAATGGAAAATTATAGGCTATTATAAATCAAGAGTAGTGTGGTTCATCCACCAATTGGTTTTGTAATTGAATTTCAATCTGAAGTATATATGTAACTGTAAAACTAGAACAGTAATCCTTATTAAAAAGAGGGAGAGCTTGAAGATAACAATGCAAGTAAATTATTGTTGACATTTTTGGATATCGATTTGACGTTGTCTCGACTTACAATTCATAATACCTGGACTTTTATAAGACGTACAAGTTTGAGCAATTATGTGGGCAACAAGCCTATGACACCACAATACTCAACAAGAGCCAACCATGGACCAATTTTGTTTTTTAATTCCTATCGAGTACTAGTGCAATTGCAGATAGGCTCTATTCTTATAAAGTTGCTCAACATGCCCGTAATGGCAGAGAAAGTGAGATGTTGAACCATTCCAAACCTTCCAATAATCACCAATTTTCCAGACCCTTGATTAAGATAGGTACAACAAACAAAACCATGCAATGACACTAATAAAAAGGATTCATCTTTTTGCCGTGAAGTAGTGAGGTACTTCTATTGGTTCCCACTTCCCAGAGACGCCTCCTATAACGTTACAGGCAAATAGGCAATAACCAATGTCATGTTTGGCCAAGACTCGTGAATGAAAGGAATGTTAAAATGAACGAACAATTTATACAAATCACATGTACTACCCCAACCTTTTTCATAAGCTCTAGTGCTCTACCTCAAGACAACTTGACAATACAATTCGCCTTGTTTGGGAGATAACAGTTAGCGGTTAACAGTTTTGACTAGTAGTTAACAGTTAGTAAATATAAGTTGTTTGATATATTTACAATTAGCAGTTAGCAGTTTGTAGTGTAAAATACTAAGTAAAACAAACTACTCTTCGAAAATGCTGTTGAGAAGAGCATTTGCCATTTAGTGAAGAGCATTTTGTGGACACAAATACTCTTCAAAACTACTCTTTACCAAACATGTCCAAAAGTATTTTCTGACCAATCAAACTACTCTTATAACACAAGTTACTAACTACTCGTACTAAATACTATTCAACCAAACAAGCCCAATGACATAAATCAAACAACAGATATTTTGCATATACTCACATGTGGGTGAGTTTTAGTGGACTTGATTGAAACACTCGTACACCTTTTCCTCCTATGAAGGATATCTCCTATCAACACTTTGCCCACATATCTCCACTTTAGCCTAAGCTTACATGACACCTCAGACACCCTGAAATGTATACTTTCAGATATTTCATACTATCCCTTGCCGTGCCACCCTCTCAATTTGTCAACACCTCATTCATCTCCGATCACAGAGAAGGTGAGAGAACAGTACTTCACGTCTGAAAAATTCTTCTTATCAGTTCACGTGCATATTAAGTTATCAACAGAATTTACAAACACAACATGTTATGTTCTGGTTGAATACTGAAATGTTGAGATGGAATGAGCAAGTTATTGATGAGTTATGGAGAAATCTGAATAAGATGCAAGTTAAACAAAAATCAATAGGAAGCATTTGAGTATAGAAGACTAGCTAGTTCTCTTCTACTTACATTTCTACGGTTCATCTTGAAAATATTCAGCAATAGTTTCTAAAAAAAATTATTTTCAATGTCAGAAAAAAAGAACTTGTCACATATATGAGTCGTGGTAAGTAATGGGGTCACTAATTACACCTAGAGGGTCATTAATCAACCTTTATTTTCATTAATAACAAGACTGATATAGGAAGTTGTGATACTAGCTAATACACATTCTTAACCAATGAAATGTCTCACTACGTAGCTTTCATGAAAATCAATATTAAAAATTATTTAATGAATAATTGAGTGTCAAAACAATTTAACAAAAAATTCAGTTCAACATATTTAAGTCTAGTCTAATTCAATTATTTTAGTTCACGAGGTCTAAGCCATCCCTAGTTATTAGTTTGATTGAGAATAACAGTTTTGACTTTGGTTCTGGTCAATTCTATGAACTGAAACATGAGAATTATGACTTTCAAATTTGTTTAGTGTGACCTAGGAAGTAAGAAAAGCATGTAAATTGAGAAAGGAAATACCTAGGGAGAAATTTGGAGCCTCTCTATATACTCTTTCAAACATCTGCAAAAATCATATTTTTTTAAAAAAAAATTATCAAATTTTCAACATCTATTTCCAACATAATCTAAACCGTAAAATGATAAATAAGACAAATAGAACATATTGAAATGGAGAGGATTCGAATTCCCTTGAGAGGGGTATGTAACTTCATTAGTGTGAATTAAGTTCCCATACTTAAATGTTAACCAAACAACAAGAAAAACTGTGGTTACCATAAATTAACACTTCCTGTGCGAACTAAACAAGCTCGTTGTCAAAGAAGACAGAAAGTTATTTGATGAGTTTTTTTGTCTTTATAGATAGATTGGTGAGAATCGAGTCAGATCCTTATTCCATAAAAATTAAAGGTATATACCCATCCTTGATGTATCTGTATTTCTTAAAGGTACCCGGTGTAAATTTAAACTAGATACTTTTTCTTAACAAAATATAATGCACACCTTATTAGTCACCTTTATTCACTAACTAGTGTGTGACAAAGACTAGTTGTGTACTTGTGTTTACAAAATTAAGAATAAATGAGTATATATTGTATGTCTAGCCCTTCTTGCTACTAGTTCATCACTATTCACTATCCATCAATTCATCATCACTAAAAAGAATTAAAACACAACCCTAAAAGTACTTCTTTTCATTTCTCATTTCTTTCTCTCTTTCTCTTTGTCAAATGGTGTCAATGAACCCACCAAACTCCCCACCAGAAGGCTTCTACATAGACACAAACGGCGTCGCATTACCAGGACTCAACCCCTTCCCTTCATCCTCTACTTCCAAAACGACGTCGTCCTCATCTCTTACCCCAGACGAACCATTATTACCCTTACCCACCACAGAAAACAACACCACCAATAATTCTACTAATAGTAATGATATTAATATTAATAATGATGAAATGAATGATAATAGCAAGAAGATTCGGAAGCCTTATACGATTACTAAGTCAAGGGAGAGCTGGACTGAGCCTGAGCATGATAAGTTCCTTGAAGCCCTTCAGCTGTAAGTCTTTCAAAATTCTATCTTTACTTTCTTTTTCTTTTTGTTGTTATTTGGTGGTTTTGTTGGGTTTTGGATGTGGGTTTTGTTTCATTTTGGGGAAAGGTCGAAACTTTGGTGATTTTGTATTGAAATTGAATTGAATTGTAGTTTTGTGTTTTATTTTTACTCATTTTAGTTCCTTTATTGGTTTTTGGATGTGGGTTTAGTTTCTTTTTGTTTAATTTTGTATGGTTGTATGGAAAGGTGTGAGCTTTGGTGATTTTGAATTGAATTGTAGGTTGGTATTTAACTTTATGTAAATTTTAGTTCCTTCATTGATTTTTGGATGTGGGTTTTGTTTCTTTTTGTTTAATTTTTGGGTTTTGTGTTGAAAATTTGGAGCTTTGGTGATTTTGAATTGAAATTGAATTGAATTGTAATTTGTTTTTTCATTTTATGTCTATTTCTAGTTCTTTTGTTGGTTTTTGGATGTGGGTTTTGTTTAATTTGGGTTTTTCTATTGAAAGGTGGTAGCTTTGGTGATTTTGAATTGAAATTGAAATTGAATTGTAGTTTGAGTTTTAATTTATATCATTTTTAATTCTTGTATTGGTTTTTGGATGTGGGTTTTGTTTCTTTTTGCTTAAATTTGGGATTTTGAATTGAAATTGAAATTGACATTGAATTGAATTGTAGTTTGGTGTTTAATTCTAAGTCATTTTTAGTTCTTTTATTTATTGGTTTGTTGTTGTTGTGGATTGTAATTGTATTGAATTGCAGTTTGGGTAGTTGAGAGAGAAAAATTGTGGGTTTTTAATTTAGTTCTTTTTTTTTTTGGATAGACTAGTGTAATGGTTGAAATGTGTGAATTTTGGGATAGAATTGCTTTTAAGAAAATGAATTGTAATTGTCATTTGAATATCGCGGTCTTATAATTTTTCTAATTTCTAGGGTTGAACTTTAGTACTTAAATTATGAATTTTCCTTACATTTTCTTTTTAATTTTTCTCATTGTGTTACAATTCGTTTTGCTATTTTTTGTTTGTGTGTGTTTGGGGGGAAGGGTGGGGTTGGGGGGGTGGGGGAGCCGGGGAGGGTTGTTGTTCTTGTTGTTGTGGATTTTAGGTTACTTTTTGTTTGTATTTTCTTGTGATCGAGGTGAAATAGATTCATTTGGCGAGGGGTTGTGGCACACTGGCAACTTGATAAGGGTTTGTGGGATACTTTTTCAGCTGCAGATTCAGTCTAGGTGTTTCATTAGCATGGTTTGAAACAATTTCGTGTTTATTGTCTTTACTTTGGAGAGTAACTATTTGCACCTTCTCTGTGATTGGAATCTTATAGACTGTTATCAGGACGCTTAGAGGCTGAGTTGGATTGAGATTCTAGTTAGGTTGCTGCTACAATAGAAAGGAATCGTGGTGTACTATTTGCTATATTAAAAGGAATGTTGAAGGTCTGAATTAGAGTTTTTAGGAAGTTTTCTGTAAATTTTGGTGGGAAATTCCGTCAATGAGCTGTCAATGTCAGAGTTGGATCCGTTCATGTGCTTTATAGCGAACTCCAGCTGTACAGTTCCTTGATTTAGTTAGTGGGGTCAACTATAAGGTGCTAATGGTCACTTCGAGATGTGTGCTTGTGGAGTACTGTTATGTGCTTAATGATGTGACTTTTGCCTGAATGAAGTGCGACATATGATTAGTTAATTGCACTTTTACTTTTGCTATGTTTGTGTAAGAGATGTTTTCTTTTCCCTGTTTGAGAGGGCGTGTGTGGGACAGTAGGAGTGGCGGGGGACTAGAAGTGTCACACATTCAATTAGAGAATGCCTAATTACAAGATTGGAGCCATAGCATCCGTTCCATGTTCTTTGCCAATGATAATCGCTGGCTTTTTTGATCTCATTAATCCCTCCCCCAGCGTGCTGGGAAAATGAAAGAAAGGGATGATCTTATTGGTGTTCCTTGTGTTAATGAGGGTTCATATCTTTGGAAGCTTTGCCCCTGAAACCGTGCTCGCTTTCACAGCAAATTTAGTTCCCTTTCTAACTGTCTACACTAAGGACCAGGAAGTGTAA
>ONZK01000803.1:13562-26527 GCA_900322385.1 Pharnaceum exiguum | reverse complement strand
GGGGGTTGTTTGGCAGATAGAGTAGCAGCCCTAACATTCTTCTTCATGGCAGTGTGGTTCTGTCGTATTAATTGTGTCCTTTTCTTTTTTCTTTTCTTCAGGTACTGTTGTTGATGAGGAATCTCTCCATCAATTTGACAAGTCCAGATTTTGAAGATCATGTAAGTAGTGTGTTTCAACATGACATAATCTTTTCATTTTCACGTGATTGGATGAACATCATTTATAGAAAAGAATCAAAAGATTTTATCTGGATAATAATAGTCTAGATCAGCATGGCCTTACCGTGCGCCTTCTCATATGTTGGGAAAGTATGACGAAGTTTTGTCCACTTGAGTGGGCAATCTTGACGGTACTGGAGTTATGCTTGTTCATCTCTGAGACTCTGACTGTTAGTGTGACAGACTGAGGTATATGTTTGTTGATGCTGAAGGGACTTTGGACTAATTATGAGATGAGTGTTTGATTCTTCACTTAGGCAGATCAGGGGTAAAGGATTCCCTCGTTTTACTGTCTTGGTATCACAAAAGGGTGCTTCTAGAACGGGAAATATATTGATGATCAGACACGTGCGTGTTTATGTATGTGCTTGTGGTATGTCTCTGTGTGTGTGTGCGCGCCTGCCCGCCTACATGTGTGCTGCACGCATGTGCATGTATGTGTGCGTGCGTGGGTGGATAGGGAGCCGAAATGGTTTTGGAACTGCTATGTTAGTTGGTTTATGATGATCATTTGTAGAGAAAGATATAGTGTTTTTATCTTAATCTGGATAAGGTGGGCCGTGATATTTAAACTGTGTGGGACAACTTTCTCAAATGGCGGATGGAGTTTGACTGTATAGCTGATAAAAGTCGTTTGGCTCTTAAGGCTTGATGTACTGTCTAGCTCCAAATGATGTTCGGCAATCAGCAGCAGGGAGTGGGGGACTTCTTTTGTAGAACCAGAACTGAGTTTTCTGATGGAACTGATTGTCTCAGTTTACTTGCCTTTTGAAGTTGTGTACATCCCTTGATCTGTATAATGTGGAGTTATGGATGATCTGAAATTTTAATGAGGTTAATGGTGAACAAGCAGAGCTGCTTGCCTTTATCAGGAATTTGGCAATATTAGTGGTAGCACAAGTGAATGTGTCTATTGTCCCTGGATAATGGATCCCTAGCATGTAGTGATGTAAGCAAACATTGCACTGTGGCCAACTTGTGTAACGAAGTATTGGTATAAAAAAAATCTAAGTATTGTTGTCTGGAATTTTTTTCGTCCGAGTTCTGAGTCACATAGTTCTCACTTGACTGTAATCTGCCTCCCACCAGCTTTCTATTATTATTTATCTCTCGTCTGGAACGAAAGAATGTGTATCGTCCCTAGGGAAGGATTATTCCTCTAAAACGAGAAACAAAAAGGGAGGATGATGAAAATTCTCTTGGATAAGCAGTCATCTTTTCCACAATTAACCTCAAGGGACCTCAATACATTACTTCTTTCACACCCCCTCCCCCCGGCCCGTGGCCAGCTGGTACTTGTAAGGGAACCTTTTCTGGTTCTAGGCTTGGTGGGTTGGTTACCCATCAGACATCTGCATTGAAGGAGCTCAAAACAGTTCCTCCTTCTTGTGCTCCCCCCACCCCCCTATCCAGGTTTCATAGACCCAACTACTCCAGTCTAGCAGCTGTGTTTAGGTTAGGGTGCCCCGTTGATCAACTTTGGGTGTGTTTATGGATATTACATGGTGCTGATACAGTCCCTTCATGTGCACCGTATTTTGATTATACTCGTGCACACTTTTTGTGAAATGTTTTGTGGGTGTCTTAGGTTATTAGTTCGTGTGAGTTACTGAGTTGTTGACTGATTGAGTTTATCAAGGTCGATAATTACCTTTTTATATCATTTCACTGGTTAAGATTTTAAACCTGATTAGGATGTGATTATGCACTGAAGTTCTTAAAATGTTACCTGTCTGGTAGAGTCAGTCTGCTGTATCTTTGTTTCAATGTCTGACAATGTACCCCTTTTTCCTCAGTTTGAATATTCTTGCAGATGTGTATTTCTTGTTGTCATATGTTTGATGCCTGTTGTTTCCTTTTTTCTGCTGGCAGAGAAGGCTGCTTGCATCCTATGATATTGACTCAGATAAGGGCCATTCTGGAGGTTCTAATCATATCGTGTGCGGAAATTGATGTCATCATAGATTCTGTCCACCTCTTCGGGTTTGGCAAGCGTCTCCTTTTGTCAAGTTTAACAATCTTGCAGTCTCACTAATATTATATCTTGTGTACATATAGAGAAAAACCTGGTCTGTAGTTTCCCTGGTTGTAAAGCTTCTAGTTCTCTGCTGGAGATTAGATATGTACAGGAGGCCCTGTATAATAGTGTGCAAGAGTTTTTTTCTCTTTTTTGTTATAAAGAGTTGTGGTCAACTTGTAAGCTTGTAGTTCCTGTGCAGTCTTTTGTGTCTGAATTGTGTAGATGACTTGATTAATTTAAATAGTTTATAAAGTAATCAGGCTGTTGTGAACTTGTGATGCACACTGGCAATTGTCTATTCCCATCTGGTTGTTACATAGGCCAGAAAATAGCAGAATGGTACTCATTTCACAGGATTTCTGCACAGGATGAGATGTGACTCATGTGAGCCACTTGTCCACTGCAACATGGTCTTCCATGATTTTTTTTGTCGGTTGAAACTTGAAAAGGGTTGATATGTTTTGTCAATTCAATTAGCATATGGGTATATCAAATTGGATAAAGTGGTACTCTGAGCAATCATAGAATGAATGCTTAGATTATTGGAATATCACTATTGTTTCAAGCAGCATTTCCAGAGGACGAAAGCATGAAGGAAGTCTGAGAATGGAGTTTTCTCCAGTAATTGTTTCAGAGATGACATAAAAGTTATTATAGATTTTTTCCCAAGACATGAATGTTTCAGGATTCCAAGCGAAAAGTACATTATTAAACACGAAAAAGAAAACTGCTTGTTCAGTTGTACTTATACAATGAGTCCTGCAAGGCAGCTTACATAATTGCGGCCAATTTTTTAAGATCAGTGTCTGAAAGTTAAAATTAGTGTACTACCTTTCAACATGACTGAAACTCTGGTCAATAAGGCTCTATATCTCGATTTAAACAGAATCATGCAATCAAAGGCTGAGACTATAGATTCCCAGATTTCTGCAACTTCTCGTAAGGGCTCCTCAAACCCAGCTGCTTGGACGGTGAACTACGAATGGGAGTCGAACATGTGGGAGGAGATAACCTGGATGATAATGGAGGACTCAAAAGAGTAGGTCTTAATAGTGGCGATGGGACAAAGGCTTGCACTGGTGACCGCAAAATTGGAGAATTACGATATGACGAGAGAGGGGACGCAGCAGGAGTCCTACAACTTGGACCAGAAGATCTTGGCGAAGATCTTATAACAGGCAGCATGTTGATTTTAATCCTAAACAGGTATGGGAACACAATTAGAAGATGGAACAAGATTGATGAAGCAATTGAATAAAAGAGGTCGATAACTAGTATCCCCTGCTTACTTGTTGTGAACATCAACATACTCGTCGGTTTCGTCGTAAATTTCTTCCTGCATTGTTGTACAAAGGGGATGAAAGGTCAATGGAAACCAACACATGACAATATTTTGAGTAGGCATGCTGCAGAAGTGTTATGGACGATTCTTGTGAACTTAGTGCATGAAATTGTATCAGTTTTACATCAGGTGTAACTTTTTAGAAACACTATGTTAGGAGTGATCCTTGGGTTCTTCACTTCTACCCAAATACTCATCAAAAAAGCACAAGCCACATAACAGGGAAAATAAAGATAACTTCGAGAGACTAACTACAGTCCATGCCAAAGTTGTACTCACAAGTCACACCAATCATAGATTCATAGTTCATTAGAATCTTTTGTTGACGGAAAACAATGACAAAGAAAATACCTGAAGTAGTTCCTCCATAACATCCTCCATAGTGATAATTCCAATACCTACTTCATCAGGATTCGTAAATGCATCAAGATCGGGTGCTTGAATGATATCTGAATCTCCATACTGCAGAAAGATATCTTTGCCTTCCTCCCGGATGCCGGTCATTGAAATTCTGTGATCTCCATTTTCAGTTGAATGAACAATAGCTGCGTTTCTTAAGGTTTTCTTTGGCTCTTTTTTGTGATGGTGACGTCTTTTACCTACAAATTCATGCACACAACATCAAAGTAAAACATCTACGGAAAGTCCAATTTGCAGTGGGTAAATTCAGACACATAAGATATCACTGGTCACAGACTCACAGTACCCTTTTTATCAGATTGATCAGATTTTAGAATCTTATCGACCTTTGATGAGGTTAATGAAGGACTAAATGTAATATCTGACACAGCTTTTATGTCTCCTTTGCTCTTTACGACTATACCCATATGAGTATGTCCCTTTTGAAATAGATGGAGAATATCGTAGAGTGGCAAGTGATCATAAAATCTGGAACAATGAAGTAACACTTCGTTAGCTAGAAATCAATTACTCTGCAAGCATAATGTATAAGTGCTGGCTGATTTCTCGAACCTGGGGATCTTTCTAATGGTGAGATTTCTGATAGGGGTTTCATCTTCCGGGCGACAAGAAATCAAATTCTTCACCTGCAACAATTCAAAGTTTTAATCCCTTTGAAATGTAAGCATGAAATTCCTTAACGTCATACAGATGAACAGAAGTAAATACAGATAAAAAAAACTGATGGATGTTGGTAGAATATATCCTACCAAAATAAGACCTATTATATTGGTTGGATTGCCAGAATAGACAGGCACTCGACTATGTCCCTTCCTCATTATCAAATCCATCGTCTCCCTGAGAAAAGAGTTCAGTCACATAAACCTACAGAAGTAAAATAAGTTCAGCACATGAGTGCATGAGAAGCTTACTGGTCAAGTTTGGCGTTCATGTCAAGAGAAAATACTTCAGGCATTGGAGTCATGGCATCTTTAGCTGTCTTTTCTGACAGTTCCAGAGCTCCACCGATGATAGTAGTTTCATCATGGGTCAATTCTCCGCCTTTGCCTGCCTATTGAGAAGGTAATTACGTCCACATTACAACACTTCCAGGACTAATAGAATCTAGGAGAATGTATATGGTTTTTTCTTCCCGATCTGTGGGATTATACAGTACAAACCTCATTGGCATGCAGGTCCACAAAGGTCTTCAGCTCCGCCCGTTTCAGGAGCACATCATGTCCTTTTCCAAGTAGCCAGTCCAAAAGCTGACATTATTTAAACACATAAATGATAAAATTTAAGAGAGAGCATAGTTGCTCATACATCTTCTGTCACCCGTTCTCCACGACATACAAGTAAGAGGAGTGAGCACAAGCTCCTGTGTCAGGACTCGAATCGTAAGTACACAGCCCTGCAAGTTATAAGTCATGGAGCTTGGGACAGACTTATAACTCAACAACCAATAATAACTAGGGCAATAATATCGTTCAAAATTTTTGCTGCTGGAAGTTCGAATTCATTGAAATTTAATCATACCTTACTTATCGGGTAAGATAAGGGCAACAGAACAATAACAAGTAGACGGACTAGGACAGAAAGTTTAGCACCAACGCTGAGTCCATACTGTGAGCACACAGCTTGGGGGATTATCTGCAGCACAAAAGCAATAGCAATCAACTTTCACCCGATGAACATGGATAGGATCTAGGAATTAAGGCCCGGCAAAAACTAGGCTACAAGGAAAATAACAACTTATGCAGCTTTACTCGATATACATGATGTATAAACATAGCATAGTACTCATTACCTCACCAAATGAGAGGATCAGTGTAACTGATATCAATATAGCACCCCAAGCTGGGAGTAGGGCATCAAGGAAAATTGGCAAGGCCTGAGGAGCAGAGATTATTTCACAATGCAATGCAATGCAAACAATCGATAAAATCAGCAATAGAAACTAAACCTTCACATACCTCCATTGCCATGGCATTGTATATGAGGAGGGTACATAGTAGTAAGTGCTGGTTTTTAACAAGGGGCAATATTTTCTCTGCAAACAAGGAGAATCACAAAGATGAGAAGCAGATTTTTGTTTGGGCATGACATTCATGAAAACTAACAAAAAACAATTTGCAATGTTAAATATTAACTTGCGTTCTTCCTGTCCTTGGGCTGACCAGACTTGGCTAGCACCTCAAGATCGACCAGGCTGAGAGACATAAGTCCTAATGTTAAACCGGACATGAGGCCAGCAAAACACACAAGAGAGACACATATGATCAAGTATACCCAGAACATAGGCTCACAGCACGGTACATCATTTGCTGCCATGTATCCCCAGACCCCAGTAACTAGACACAGAACTTAGGCTGTTTGGCAAGAGCTGAAACTGGGATCAGATATAACAAGAGGACATGGACAGAAATATAAGGAGAACAGTGTAGTACAAGACGAAAGGCTGGAAGTAGAATGAACTGTGACAAAGGTAACAGCATGAGACTAAATAACGTCTAATGTATTTGACAAGAAAAATATGCAGAGCTAGACAAACTACAAGAATCAAAAATTCTACATATCCGAAAACGACTGGAAAAGAATTATAATATTATCTACTGGATGTAATGCGCTCAGGCTCCGGATAAAGCATTATAAAGTATTAAGGAATACCACCTAATCAAATTCTATATAGGTTTACAGAAAAGTTGGAAAGGTAGTTTCTGTGAGTAAAAATTGAAGCAATAACTTATATTGCAGCACGTCAACAAATGGGACTAGTTGAAATTTAAAAAGGGTTAGAAACTAAAGAGTACTTCACTGCTACAGTCAGTTCTCAGCAGAGATCTGCCAAACGAATATGCATTTCTAAAGGGCAATAAGATTTGACAGCAAAATGCACGGAAACCCCAGAAAGGGAACGGATACATTCTGTCTGGACAAATATAGCTAACTGATGCAGGCAATACCTTAATCATCTAAATACCATCAGAATAATCTAAGCATACCCAGGCTAGATGCAGCAGGCTCGCAAGCTTGCACTGTCAATCTGGGTCACTCTTCACTAGTCGAAGGCAGCGTGCTATACATGCTATCATCACTAATTTACCACTTGAAACCATGAATTATCTCAAACAGTAGTCAAAGATCTTGGCTATGTCATACAGACAGAAGACAAGATTAGGCAGAGGACTAATTATCTTTGCCCGAAATCTGTACAGATTGTTTTACCATATTACTACCCCTAACATAAGGCTACAAACACAAGATCCATAAGGTTAGGTGCACTATTAAATTAATTATCAGATATAGCTACTTGGATTCTGGCCAAGCTGCAAAAGATGACGCAACCATGCAAGAAAGAAACTGGTATCTCAAAGCAGCCTTTTAACATTCTTTCCAACTAATCAAGCCGTCCAATTCTATCCGCATGTACCAGCTCAAGTTTGATCAGTGACCACGCTTATCATTTATCAACCCTAACAAGTATTGCAAACAACGAAAAACAATGGGCAGTGACTTCACTGGCCCAGTACCCTAGGGTGGAAAAACCATAGCTTTTACTATTGATAAATTATTAAGATGAACTTTTACTATTGATCTCCCAGGCATGCAGGGAAGAAATTTTATGTATCTGTTGTGACGTAGCTAATACAGATATAGCCTATATCCGGAAACTTCCTTCTACAGTGACACCAATAAAAATCAATTTCGGAATCAAGCAATATATGCCAACCTCTCTGAAGCATAATATAATGAATCAAGAATCATCTCATCAGCAATTCGCCAATTCATTTGTAAGACAGATAAGCTAGTTCAGGGTTGTTGCATGAAGAACATAACATCCGAAAATATCAAACACACATCTTGGATGCTGATTCTGCCCTTCAACACTTGGTAAATAACTCCACAACACTATAGCAGTCAAGGCATAGTTTCAACACTTAGTAAATAACATAACATTTCCATTTAGCTTGATGAGCTGGAATTCATAAGAATCAACCACAACACTATAGCAGTCAAGGCATAGTTTCAACAACCACACAAAACAGCACCAAAAAGTAGTTCACCCAAGCTATTGTCTACATGATGGTTTATGTTTCCGTGATTTAGAATATGATATTATGATATGAGGTTTATATGATTGTTATTATCTAACATAAAAGAATTACTTCTGCTGGCTCTTCATGAGGGTGAAAAGTTGCAATATATTGATGGAAACGAGTCGAGTTCTCACATAAGCGAAGAGAATTTATGAAAGGCTATACGACCTGAAGAGAACCCAAAGATTAGATGTGTTAACATCCTTTGAGCAAAAACTGTCAAGAAGTGTCAGGACAAATTTGAAGAATGATGGTTACACAGTACTCCTCAACCCTCCAATAGAGACAAACTACAACTTCCCACTCCCTTAATTTACTCAGCTTTTCAGATGTTCTAAGAAACAAGAATTGAAACATTAAGGTTAAACAGATTGCGAAGTACAATGGTACAACAACATGAAAGCATGAAGTCAATTGCCCTTTCATGTTTCAGCCTGACAACAACAACAACAACAACAAAGTAGCTTCAGTCCTTCAACCACCAATTTTGTTAAGTCAAAAACAGTTTAAAAGGACAAGAGTAATATTGTATGATACTTAATAGTTTGCTGCAAGAACATTAAGCCCCTGAAATACTAAATTAGGTGCATTACTGTTACTGAGACTGGCTTAAAGCAAAAAATTATGTCCTCCACACAAATGCACACTTGCACAGAAGCTACAGCATGTTTCAGAGTTTGAATTACATATCAAGGAGGCTACAACAGATTTCTCATTTTGGTCATTCAAGTTCCTCATCACTTAATCGTGCAGCATGAAATTGTTAGGCAAGGCATAAGAATCTGACAGGTATTTCACATATTTGCATGGTACTGAACGGAAATTAGATAATGCTGAAGTTATCAATTTGTGGAAAGTACGTACATGAAGTCAGAAATGAGAAATCTAAGACATTTGCTGATGTCCATGAAGTTCAGCCCTTTGTGCTGACGCTTCATCCAACTGATCATCAAGCTTCATTACTATATTTCATTAGCTTGATTATCAGATTGTACATAATGCCTCAAGGACATTGATTGTGAACCATGAAATCATCTCTTCCCGCTTTTATCTGCACAAAGACAAAATTCCTATCACTATTATAACATAACATAATTTACAGTGACATGATGGGTTGCATAAAATCCTGTGGGATCCTGCTGAATTGATGGGTTGTCAAGATGTAGTGCAACCTAGCTCATACTGGTTGAACTAGTAGAGGAGTTGTTTTCGTCATATCATTGGTGCAACCGTGCAAGTGAATGAAACTTAAAGAAGTGGTTAATTACTAGCTGACAAGCATTTCTTTAGATAAAAAGATCACATAAATGCACTCCACATAGTAAACTTTTCTTCCAACTTCATAAGCAATGGACATCGTTATGTTTTTTTATAAGTAGCTTTAGCAATGGACATCGTTATGTTTTTTTATAAGTAGCTTTATAGATGAAGAATAGTACTATATGTCAGCTTCGGGTGATATTGGCTTAAATCAAAATACAAACAACAACAACAACAAGAACAACAACAATCCAGTGTTATCCCGTCTGAGACGGGGTACTGAGGAGGTCTGATGTACGCAGCCTTACCCGAAGGAGGCTATTTCTGAGATGACCCACAAAGAAGAACCACATTGAGAAACCTGTTCACAAACCCTAATGGAATTGGAAATACACTATTGTTCTTGATCTCCATCTATTACTAATGGAGCTGATGGGGACATTTCTGAAAGTTTTTCGACCATTTTGATTCAGGACTTGTTCTTTTCAACTTATTTCAGCTGAACTATTGAATTATGTTGAACTTATTTTTGTTATAATTATAACACTCAATTATTTATCAAAACCTTATCAATCGGACTGCCATAAAACTGTATCATGAGACCTTTTCAAAATACATATAGGTTAAAAACATCTTCAGCTCAATCAATTGAGTTCAAATTCAATACTAAAATGTGGCCCTTAAATCAATAAATTTGACACTGTCTTATATACTTCTTAATTATTTGTGAGGTTATCGAAATAACTACTCTACTTCACAATCACGTGAATAAAGCTGCATATATGACCTCCCCTAACCAGCATTTCGTTCAAAGAACTGGTCGGGGTAATGATCAAATTGTGGATAATCCGGAAAGGGTTATCTACTAACTACATTTTGCACCAAAGATATACTCTTTTGGGTTCACTTCACTGCGTAGGATTTGACAAACAAATAAACTAACATGTATACAATCAGTACGTCCTCCAATAAGATTGCCTAAAGTGTAAGAGAATGTAACAATGTTTTATAATAACCCAGAAAGCAGTACATATAATAATCAATGATGCAATAAGATAACCAACTTGCAAATTAGTATAACAAAGTAACAAAACCTCTAGAAGATTGTGGTATTTCTGTTGTACTAGTACCACAAGTCCACAACTGGTAGCCATTGGAGGAGTAGATAACAGTTGAACACTTGAACTGTCCAATTTCCTGCTTGATGATGAAGATGGGTCTCACATCATAACTTGGATCCTTTGGAGTATTTTCTTTCCAAGTCTTTCGGCCCTTTGGAGAAGGTGAATGGAATGGGCTTGTAGACATGTAGTTTTTATGGCCCATCAAGTGATCGTTAGTCAACTTTTTTTTCTTATCATTAATATTCGGTCTCTTTTATATAAAACAGATTTGTACAAATTTTCTGTTATCACTAGGCTAAATCCTCCTCGGCAGCTTGTTGTCACGTGATGACAAGTTTCCTAGTCAAAGACTCGGCTAATTCCATATCAAGCAACTATGTGTGCATGTAAGAGTGTGCCTATTGACATGTCTTCTTGATGCTATGATGCAGGTTAGTGATTCGATGTGTATACTCTCGTGAATTACCTATTGAAGGGCTTGTTGCATGTATGGAAATGACCGGTCCAAGTTTTGAAAATGAGGGCTTCAGACGCACGTCATAGTGTGCACTAGATAATTTAGGGTATAATACTGAAATTGTGAATTTGTTAAGTTGAACTGAGTCAGATTTAATGTGAATTGGAAACTCTTAAACTAAGAATGTACTTTTAATGTAAAAGCAATTTTGAACTAAACGATTATAAACTGTCTTAGTAGTGATTCCTTGATTAAGTTCTATGATTCACCCCCTCCCCCAGTTATGCCTACTCATAGATGATGCTCTTGGGCTCTTTGGCCAAGTTTGGTCTACTTAATGAAATAAACTATCGCCCCCTCAAACCAAAAAAAAAAAAAGAATTAAAAAGAATTAAAATTGGAAACTGTTGAACTAATCCAGTTTTGTTTTTTGGTGTAAAGGGAGGCAATGAGGCCGGTACAAATCGAGCCCCCAACCTTAAATTTAACTTTGAAGTGAAAGAGGATTTCATAAATGAGCTTAATCAATTCTCAATTGGAATGAAAGAATATTAGTCTGTGTTTCATGTAGGACTATAAATAGCAAATCTTTGGTACTCCGAGTGATATATGTAGGACTATAAAAAGTTGATTAATAACCCCGATTCTATAAATAAAATGTATTCTCCACTTCCAAATACGAATTCCCAACAAGGCAACAAGATTAGTTATGATTTACTCGAATGAATTAATTATTCAGGGCTAAGGCCCAGTGTAGTGTAGTGTAGGCGGTACGCCAAAAAAAGTCTCAACGTCACTAAAATTTCGAAAGTCGTAAAAACGAAAAAGCAAAAAAGCAAAAAAGCCCGCCTCATCCCAAATGTCCAGAGCACACACAGTAGAAAGAGAGAGAAAGAAACCATAGTTGAATTAAGTTAACAATTATCTAAATTAAGTTCCATCCCATGGACGATGTTGATCGATTATTCCAGTGTTTCAAATGCGGCATTTCTCCTCCCGGTACTTCCCCTTTTCTTTATCTGATTTTTTAGTACCCATTTTTTTTTAAAATGAAATCTTTTTTAATTATATATGCTGTAGCTAGCTGATATATGCAATGTAAAATCAATTAAATTGAACCCACATGATATAGGTTTGATCTTTTTGCGTTTTTCCTTGAATACCCATTTGGCAATTTGTGTAGAATTGGTGTAATTATGCTTTTCAGCTCTTGACAAATGACTATTTGGACCAATATGCTGTTTAAGTCCTTGCTTCGGAAATTAGCATATAGCAATAGCAGTTAGCAGGACAAAAGTATTAGATAATAAATTTAATAACTGATTAATTAATGCAAGAGATAAAAAGACAAGATATGCTAAAAGAGTAGATCGGAGATTATTTGCCAAACGGGGGCTTAAATATTCCCGTTCATTTCGGTTATTTGAAGTTTAGTTTAGTTCAGGAGTATTCGGTTTAGTTTATGCCTAAAGAATGGATTTTTTTATTGTTATTGTGAATAAGAATCAATGTTAGTGTGAACCATGTACTCTCCAGAGGAGGGTTTCCTTTTATGTGATGTGTAGTGGCACTAGTAAAGGTGATGTCTTTGGTGGTTCAACTCTCATGCTACGAAGATTTTGTTTGATGAGATTTCCATCTCGATTTGAGTTAAGGAGGAGAGTTGGATGGTAGGCTTGCGACAGCCAATGTGATGTCTCTGTGTTTGGGTGTGTGTCAAGTGTGAATTATGTTTTGGATTTCGCTAGTCGCGACCAATTATTTTTGACATTAAGGCTATGTTGTTGTTGTTGTTACATCTGTGTGGTCTTGGTGTATTCTAAGACTTGGTCATCTTGTATTTTGTTATGTTAAAAGTTATGTTTGTATGGGATTGCAGAATCTGCCGTGAGAGAGAAAAGAAGAGACCGAAGTAGATTGAAGAAAGAAAACATAAGGCCTGAGAACAATGGATCTCCAGAAACAGCAGGGCGAGACAAGAAAGTGACACCAACTACACATTTGAGTTCAGAAAGGGTATGACATGCATCTCTGTGGACTAT
>ONZK01000801.1:0-10316 GCA_900322385.1 Pharnaceum exiguum | reverse complement strand
CGTTTTTGGTTGGGCTGGGTAACGCGCGCGCGTGGGTAGGTAGGGGATGGGTTTTATTTATTTTCGGCCTGCTTCTATTGAAATTGGGCTCGGCCCTATATAGGTAACCGGGTGCACTTAGCTAGGTGCACCCGGGTGTATCATTCAAAAATTCCTCTAACTCCCTTCCAAAAAAAAAAGTCAATTTTTTTTATCAGACAAAAAGGGATTCCCTCTTGGGCGTGACTAAAAGGGCAACTCCTAACGCACCTCGTTTCAACAGTAGGTATCTCGTCCAAGAAAAGAAAAGTTCAGGGGTACCCGGTGAATTTTCAACATTAATGGTTATATTTTGAGTTATCTCAAAGTTTAGGGATACCCGGTGAAAAATCCAAAAAAAAAAAAAGATTTCACTCCCTTCAAAAAAAATTAAACATATAGGAGTCTTATCCCATCCAATAGTCCTGAAAAAATAAATTCAGGATCAACACCTATTTTAATATTTTTTCCGAAATTCCACATCAATAAATTAAATAAAACAGCCTCGTAACGAAAAGTAAAAGTCGCCACCAACAACGGTGACTTTATATATAAGAGTCGCCATCAATGATGGCAACGTTCTTGTTACTATTAATTATATCTACTCTAATAATAAAAAAACAAGCAAGATACCACTAGAGCTTGTTTTTTCGTTTTAATGTATCATGAATTATGATTGTAACAATCATGAATTCATGATACACAGCAATAAAACATGGCAAAGTCGCCACCTCTAGTAGCGACTTTTCCATTTTAACTTCTTGTTAAAAAAAAAATAGTTTTTAAAAAAAGTTTAAAGTAACCATGTAAAGTGGCAACTTTATCAATGGGAGAGTCATCATTGATGGTACCGACTTAACGGTTCTGTAACGGGGTCATTTATATTACTGACATAGGACAGTAATTTAAGAAATAGTTAGAAAGTGCGTGTTGAGTCGGAAATATTTTTTTTTTAAAGACCATTGATTGGGAAAAGACTCCATAGCCTTTGTCATTCTCTTTTTTTGTGGAGGGAGCCATTGTCGTTCTTTACTTGTAGTTTAATTTAATACATTATTTTCACAGGTTTTAAATGTTTTAATTTCCTTGTTAGAATAAATCATTCTCACTTTAGTGGTGTTTTTTTTAATTATTTCCCCTTAGTGGAACTTCTTTTCGTTTATGGTTGGATTAACCAAAGGATATCATTGCTTTATAAACATTATCAGAGATAAGCAATTATAATATTATTGATAAGAAACTCTACTTCTAAGAAATGCACTGACCTTATGGTTCAACCAACTGGATTAAAACGGACCGGATGCATTGAAGAGTTGCTATTTACCTTTGTTTTGGTGTTATAGACAAATTTGTATGAAACGGACGCATGCATGCCATTCGGTTGGAAAGAATCACTTATTGGTGAGTAATGGAATTTAGTGACTCTTAAACAAATTGGATTGGCATAATAGTTCAACATTTTTTCCCTTAAACAAGTGTTTGGGGTTTTGAATCCCAACTCATATGAATCGAAAAAAAACTCATCGGCTAGCCTCCTACCACTTAGTGCCCCGACAATAGAGTGAGGTATTAGTTATCGAAGGTAAATAGCCCAAGAAATCCAAAAAAAAATCAAACCCCTTTTTATGCACAAACCATTTTCGCAGAATTTTTTGCATATCGCTTATTAGAAGTAAAAAAAGTTTTCTTCTTGACACACTTTCGCGCATTAGTCCTCACCTTCTTCTGTTGAATTTTGCTTTACCCTTCCCTATTCTCCCTTTTCAAGCCCCAATTCCTCATGGAGTCATTGACCCTCCTCTGTAACAATAATAGAGTATCAACTGACGAATAAATCTTTGGACTTAATCTAAAAGTAGATTTTCTTATGTTAGCTGAAAGCATCCTGTTTTTGTCTTCAAGTTCACGTGAAAAGCAAGAATGAATCAAAATGTACACAGCGAATTTACTCCAATAACAAAGGACTTAAGAGGGTCGCATTATACAGACACTGATAAATCACTACGGAAGAATCAACAACTCTACATTGAACATTTTATTGGAAATCGTTTCTCATTGTTGATTTGTTGTCTATCTTCAGAATATCATAGGGTGCTTATATTGACAAAATTGATGGCCCTATAATAAAATGCTTTTCGGGGTTTCATTCCATGTGACAATTGGACAATTCAAACGCTCTAAGTTAAGAATGCTGTCAAGCTTCTGCAGATTTGCAAAATGATTCGCATAATTGAGTGATTTTGAGCACGTCCCTCACAGGATCCCACAGCAATTCTTGTATGTTCTTATAGGAAGTTTGATCTTTCAAATTTGTAATACTATTCACCAGGCAGTTCCCCACAGTCCATCGAAACACTTGCAGGTTGGGAGCTCTTACTTCAATTCCTGTGTCCGGAAAATTTCGTTGATCAGGAGTTGTTTGTCTCTCACCGAAAACTTCCAAGTCTAAATTGTGGCCATAAGTTGCTGCTCTAACAATGATTTTACCATAGTCCTCACACGGACAATCCTTCAGAGTTAGTTCCTTGAGAACAGGGCAATCGATGATCCACTTTGATTTTGCATTAAACGAGGAGCCCTCTATCTCCAACTTTTCTAGCAATGTGCATGAGATGATTATTGTTTCTTCAAAGATGCGGTAATATCGGACTGTTTGAAGGGAGGAGCTCTTAAGCTGGTTCCAATCTAGACCACCCAATGAATCTGACCATGTAAAGTGCTTGAGAGATGTGGTGTTTTCAACCCATGAATTAAAATGACTTTGTGACACTTCGGAAAAGATGCAATTATGTAGCACTAGAACCTGGAGGGAAGCCACACAAGGAAACGTTGGAAAAAAAGTGACTTCACCACGATGAAACTGCGAAATCCTCAATGACCGACAACCTGATGTACTGAAGTATCTCGACAGCGGTAGCTGTGTTAGAGCTGTGTTTAGTTCGATGTCGAGTTCTTCAACTCCTGGACCACATGATTCTGCCGCGTAATTAAGCAAACTCTTAATGGTAGGGGTGGAAGCGTTGCAGTCCCAATGTATGCCTAAGGTTAGTAAGGGCAAACCTTTAGGCCTATTTGCTTTTAGATTTCGCAAGAAGTTCGTGAAGCTACTGCAGTTGCCTTCACGATCATGTTTGTACGAACCAATTTTCTGGATGTCGCAGCGTACCTTGAAGTGTAAGTAAGGGCTGGAGCGGGACAGTTTGCGGTATCTTGTCGAAACAAAACTCAAACGAACAATGTCATTAGCGCCAAGGCGAGAAAATATTTGATAATGGATAATATGGTCCGGAAGTTCACTAAACCTATCAGTTAAAGATTCCAATGCCTGCACCCTTCCCCTCCTAGGGTAAATAATATCCATGTTGGAAGCTAATAAATGTCTCCCCAAAATTAAGTAAAACCAACAAATTATACGAAAATTGGAAAAACAACAATAATGGAATAAGACAGAGAGAAGCATCCAGGATACGTATTTATAGGCCTAAAGCTGGAGATAGAGACTGAAGCAATATCGGGGAAGGTTGGCTTAATTCTTGTTTTTCAACGTTGCTTTTCTCACCTTAGGTACAGAAAACTTGTTGGTACTATATATAACCTAAAGTCCCAACTCTCATGGACTTAGATGGACCCCTTTCCGACTAGAATTCTAAGAATCTCAAAACCTTCCATATTAGAAATAAGAAAAAAAACACAAGGAAGAAAACAAGACTCAGTCCCTTGGTAAACTTACTAAAGTGAGTATAAACTTGCTAAACATATTATAAAGCCAGTGATATTCTTCTTTTTTGTTTCTGGAACGACAGTCATATCAGGAGGTGACAAAATTCAAAATAAATCGAACGAAACGGTGGTACGTGATGAGCCGATACCAACTAGTTCAAAATGCATTCTAAGAAGAAAAATCAGGTTCCTCTGATGGAACGATCATCGGAGCATGACTAAAGAAAGTCTATAAGAAGTAGGTGCACTGAATCAGAGCTCTGGAAACCTTGATAACCCGGAAACTGAAGAAGAGTTTGCAAAGATCAGGGACAGCCAAAAAGCTGAGGAAGGCTTCCTTATCTCAATTCCCTCCATTCAAGAATATATAATCAGTATGATACACATTCAGATGTTTGTCTGGCCGTGAGATACAAACTCTCTAGTGAACATTTTTCCGAGGTAAATGGAGATTTTCCCTTCATCCCAATGAAAGAATTAAATCTACATTCAACGTCACCTATTACAAGTAATCCACTCAAAAATCAGCACCGCATGGGATTGCATACAAAATACTAGAACAATATCAGAGTTTATAGTGTCAATTTAGTTGATCTCCGAGCAGTTTGTTTCCAGCAAAAAATTGAGATTGATTTCTTTACTTCTTCAATCTACAACCCTTTCCCGGCAAACTCCAATTCGAGAACTTGTTCTACCTTCATTATACATCATTCTAATTTCCAAGAGAAGTCACGTAGACTGCCACCAAGATAAAGCATATATACATGAAATGGTCAAAAGAATTTAAATATTACAGCCTGATGAGGGTACAGAGACATACCTGATCAAAATTCTCACAAAAACATCATGCTTGCACAAATTAACATTATCTCAAAGGCGGGTAAAGTTTATTCTGGTAGCTGGAACTCAAGATCTAGTTTTCTCTTAAGATGATTTCTGTCAGCACTGCAAGAAACAAATTCAAAGAGAATAAGGACATACAAAAAAAAAAACACGGCTCACCAAATCTAATATTAAAACAGTACATATATTTGGCCATGTAAAAGCTCATAACATATAAACATTTCAAATAAACAATACACCGCGGTACAATTTCCCAAAATTTCATTGCATAACAATCCGTTCAGTGATCCTTTCCACCCTAGTTAATCTACTCTTAAGTCTTAAGCCGGAGTCCTTCCTACTCCAAAAGTTCAATAGGGACTTCCACCAGACCCTTCATGGCCTTCATTGTATATTTAAACATCAATAATAGCATCTCTTAGTGAGAAAAGAAAATGAAAAAAAATAAAACTGAGCACCCCCGTAGGTGCACTTTCGCGCCCTCACCATTCAAACAGTATTTATACATCAATAATACCATCTAACAATTCACTTCACCATAATAATTCAAAAATGTCTCTCAGTCCTCATACAAAACCACCAAATTAGAGGGGACCACTTTTCCTACATTACTATCATCCATGCTTTAATCATGGAGGTGAAAGAGTAGCTCTTGCAGTTTTCAATTACGGGAGACAATAAATCAGATGAAAATGGGTAAACAAAATGTACGTGCCTCTTCTCTCAATGAAGTTACACAAAATGCAATTTGTTTCTTGGGTTATTTGGAGTTTGGAATTCTTTCGCGGGAAGGATTACTGACCCCTCCTTGCTTTGACACAAGCCTTGTAAGCACATAGACAATAAAAATGACGACTGATTAAAGGATATTAGCTAGGAATGTAAGTTGGCTGCGTCCTAGTGAGGATAGATATTTTATAAGGGGTCTTCCGGTAAGGACAATATCACAATATTAATTTAAGATGGGGGTCTAACAAATAATCGAAGAAAAAAGAAAGCAGTAGAGAAAAACGGGGATACAAGGCAGGGAAACGTCGAATCTGTCTTGTTGGGCTTGAACAGAGAAAAGAAAGGAAAGGTTTAAAAAAATTATTCAAAGGAGACAAATAATTGTCCCCATTGAATTTCCGATCAAGAAAGGATATAAGTCAACTCAACAATTGAGTGATACCATTATTACCATGTAATCAGTTCAAATATTCCCACTGAAACTTACTGTCAAACTTTTCCTATGTTCTATCCCAATAATTCGACCCTTCAAGGCAGCAACAAGAAGAATAACCCCCGGACACAAAGTACAGCTCCAAACCATGCGTTGAGTCCTTTTTTTTTCATTTTTGTTTCAAATTTTGTTTTTTGGTTCAGATATCACATTTTCCTTTTCATTTTCAGTAGCCAAACAGACTCTAAATGGAGTGCTATGTACAAACTATCAAAAGCACAAACCTAGATTTGCGAAAAGGATCATCTCATCATCAACTAGTACACAAGGCAACATAAGCACAGTACCACAAGCTCTGTTACTAACATTCTCCAGCAGTCCAGCTCAACCGATAAGTTTATGTAGATGCAATCATGCAAACAATTACTGATCTTAAACTCTGTCCCTTTATCTGTTTTCTATTTCAATATTTTATTTGGTTCACTAGTCACATTTTCCTTTTTGTTGTCAGTATACACCAAAGAGACTCTAAATGTAGCTCTATAGTAATCACATAGCTTTACGACTAGTTCAAAGACAATCCCTGCCTCCCGGATACTAACACATTATCGCTCTACAACTCTCAAAAGCACGTACCTGGATTCCTGGATTCAGGAAGGATTATCTCATCAGTAACTAGTACACTAGGCAACATAAGCACAGAACCACAAACACAGGATACGGAAACGGAGACATGTTGAATGAGGACATGCCAACTCTTGACCTTTCTGAAATGAAAAGTGATTTATAGAAGTGGTTTAGTGTTAAAAAAAACAAAATGAAAGAGGAGCATGCCCTGTGAACAAGCTCTATCTTTTGTAGCATAGGGTAACCTAAACCGAGTACTTCTCTATGCTAATTTAGTATAGTTTATTCAAAATCTCAAGATTCCCAACCCTAGTTTTTTAGTTAGTAGAACATAGGCACGTTTAAATGACAAAGTGAATGTCACGTTTTACTTAAAATTACAACGAACAGTACAAGTTTAGTATCACAAGAAGTGCCGATGTGAAAGAGATAATAATAAAAATGAAATAATAACTGGAGTAGGGTACAAGTCTCCGACACAGATACTATAGGTGTCCAAGTGTCCATGAGTTTCCGACACAAAGAGTGTCAGTGCTTCATAGCTCTAAACCACGCGCAGCCATACCACAAAGAAACACAAATAACACAAAAAAGTATAGTATTGCGTGAAACAAATAAATCGCATCTGACAGTTTAAGAATACTCTATGACCAGGCATCATATCTCTATGCTTTTGTTGACCAAGGGATGTCACTTACCTATTAATGGTAGGTCTCGGAGCAGGTCTCGACCCAAACATAGTGAAATCTATTGACATGGGTATGGAGTCATTCCTGCTTGAGCTTGGACCTGCTGTTAGCCTGCTGTCAACCATATGATCATCCAATTTATCAGTATTGTGGACATTTTCTTCATTTCCATCGTTTCGATTGGCAACTACTCTTCGCATTTTTCTAGGGGGAGACAGGACAGTTGGACCATCATTCGGATTAAAGGCTGGAGCTTTCTGGTCACTTTCACCCTTACGGGGAGGTCTAGGTAAGGAAGCAGGATACGTAGGAGCTGGATGAGATGTGAAGTACCTGTAAGGTAAAAATAACCCACAGCTTCTCAAAAAAGAAGAAAAAAATGAAACCAAGGTGATAGTTGCATGAGTAGAGCAATAGTACAGCACTACAGCTACTACAGCACATATATGATATATTGATATATGAGCATGAAACTATATTCAGTCTCTATTTCCTAGTTAATTAGTGTTTACATATGTATAATCTCAGGAAAAGCCAGACATTCCTTCGTACAACAGCCTACCACTTGTTAGAAACATCCAATTTTTGTTATCTAATTCAATACAAAGAAGTAATGAAAGAACTGAAAACTGAGATACATACCTGTGCTCTAATGCTTGTAGAGCTGAGATTCTCGATTTTGGATCATATGTGAACATCTTTGATAACAAATCCAGAGCATCATCACTAGCCATCGGAAACAATGACCGCAGAGGAGGAGCCGGCACAAACTGGTACTCCACATAATCAGGTAGGTATGTCATATCCGGCCACTGAGCTGGTTTTGGGGTCCCAAAGGCAGCAAAGATTTTGCCTAATTGATCAATGTCACTTGAACCCTAAGAAGACGAGAGGGAACATGAACCATTTACTCAAGAAGATATACTGATTCACACAGACAGGTATTACTGAAAGATGCTAAGCAGAACCTATGCAAGGGCAAGCAGTGGTATGCCGTATCCACGTTCCAGTATTCCCCAAAGAGACATCATGAAAAGAATCTAAAATTTCTGAGGATAAAAGGATTGAAACAAGGAGGACATTTCTACATGTCATAAATATCAAACAGACACACAGCTTTTTGCAAAAGGATTGAAACAGACACCTTGGAAAGGCAAACAAACACAAGTGTACATCATCATAGGTACTTTGGAAAGGCACACAGCTGCAGAGAAAGCATCTCACTAAACAAAAGAAAGAAAGAAAAATGGCATGTGTTCCAATATCTACTCCAAACAGGATACCTGAAATACTAAAGATGTGATCATTAACACTGATACAAACACTAACCTGTAAAAATGGTCGTCTTAAAAGAAGTTCCGCAAAGACACATGCAGCACCCCAGATATCCACAGCAGGACCATACTGCTTAGTGCCAAACAACAGCTCAGGTGCCCTATACCACCTTGCGAAAACCTATATTAAGAAAATAAGGAGAAGAAAAATTAAGTAAATAAAAAGCACTGCTCATAACAATCTCAGCAGAAAATGAAGAAAACGGAGCTTGCATCTCAACAAAGTTACAGCTTATTGCAAAATCAAGTCACAAGATCAAACCATATACATGCTCACTTGAAGCCCAAAGTCTAGATAGGGCATGAATAGGGGTGCTAATGAGCCGAGTTGCTTCCGAGTTGACGTCTGCTCGGCTCGAACTCGAACTTCCCCAAGGCAATCTCGACTCGAGCTCGAAACTCGAAAAGCTCGAGCACCTTCAGCTCAGCTCGAACTCGAAACTTGCCTTTCAGGCTCGAACTCGACTCGAGAAAAGCTCAAGTAAAACAATATGGGCCTTTCACACTGGAGTCAGCGCACAGAAAGCCCAAATGTATACGTAGTTCTCAGCGATTTTCAAGTGCTTTAATTTATATTGCTCAGCAGGTTGAAAGCATTGTAGAGTGACCGATGTGGGACAAGTTCTCATTTGTCCACTGAATTACCAAGTCTTAGCTATTTTATATTGAAGGCGCTGAATTTATTCACTTGACGTTCGATGTGGGACGTCCAAAAACTTTTCAGCAGTACTTCATCGAACTTCATCTATTCAATTAACTAATCTTTGTACTTTGTATTTTTTTCCACTCCTTACTTTAATGTGTCAATTGTGCAATATAGCTGTCAAACATTAAGAAAGTGTGTACATATCAGTAAGATGAGAATTACTAAAGGAACATACTAACGAATAGAGATCTTCTTTAGGACTTGGTTTTATTGGACTAAACTAAAATTAAACTAAAGTTTAGTCAATACATAAAAAATATGAAAGAAACCCCATAACTTGATTAGCTAGTTACCAATTATGAATTATAACCAAAATAATTAGTGTTATTATACTGACTGAATATATATAGATACATAAACACAAAATTCGAGTAGCTCGCGAGCTTTTCGAGTCGAGTTGTGCTCAACTCAACTCGGCTCGTTTAGTCTCGAGTCGAATTCGAGTTCGAGTCGAGCTCATTTCGAGTCGAGCTTTGACCGAGTTTTGACCGAGTCGAGCCCGAGTAGCTCACGAGTCAGAGCAACTAATTAACACCCCTAGGCATGAATGCTTTCACCTAACAATGGATAACCAAAAAAAAAAGCAACCTGAAACATGGTTACTGACAACTCAAATAAAAGTACCAATGCCACAGGCAGCGCCCAAAGGTGACAAATCACAAATCTATCTTGGAGGGCAATGAAGCACACTAGACAAACAAAACCAACAACGAAGCTTTGTAAGGCCAGTAAAAACGTAACACTGTTGGCAGTTAGCATATATGATTTGATCTACAAGGGCAAACCAAAGGCAAAAAATTTTGCACTCCTGAGAACAAATAGCCATTTCCCAAACTATGTAAGAATAAGTAACCCAAGCAGACCACTAGACAATACACCTGATGGTCAATCGCTTATGCAGTGCAAAAAGAGTGATTCTTTTTTTTTCTTTTCTAAGACAAGAGAGAATTAGCTCGGCATGTGAGGTCCACAAACTATTGTTTATCATATTCATTGTAATTTTCAAGCCTGTGTAAAGGACAGCAATGGCGTAATAGTGAACAGCCAACACACATAACCTAGCATGGACCAAAATTAATATGTATGTGAGTGAGTGTGCGTAGTGTGGATTCCTTTTGGTCTGTGCTAGCCTACTCCAAATGGACTGGAGCCTAAGCCCTGGAGAAGAAGAAGATAAAACAAGTGATATACGTTGGGGGGGGGGGGGGGGGGGGGGG
>ONZK01000799.1:5548-17902 GCA_900322385.1 Pharnaceum exiguum | reverse complement strand
GAGGGAAACGAAACAACCGAGAGAATTGAATTTGGGAATGATGAAAGAGTGAGGAGAGAGAAGCAATTGGAGAAGATTTGGAGAGTGACGAGGTCAGTTGATTTGGGGGGTTAAGGACAAGGATTTCAGCTATAATAATGCTCTGAAATGTCGATAGTGCCCTTATTTTTGATCTGTACTACCGCTCGCGGCCTTCGTGATTGTGATATTTACAAATCTGCCACCGTGGGGTGTCCAGAGAATGGTACACCTGGGGTGTTTCATATAATTTGCCGTGCTAGAGGCTTTTGTGTATTCAAGCGGAATTCAAGGTGTTAAGAGTTTCTCATTTAAGATAACATAAGTAAATAAAAAGATCTTCCATCAAAAAATAAAAATAAAAAGATCTTAACATTATGGGAGAGTGGAAAAAAACATACTAATACAAAAAAATTGTACGAGTACAGTTAACTTTAGTTTTCCTCAATTGAGTAAAGTTTAGTTTTTTCAATTAAGCTAGACAAACAAACGGTACAGCGTTGCAGTAACAACATAGATCACCCACCGAGTGCTTTTTGTTAACATATTATAACACATACCTAATTAGTCATCTTATAAAAATCATTAGTTAGTTTATTATTTTTAGTCACAATGTCCCCCGGCGTAAATTTGCATTCGATGTATCAAAGACTTGTTGATATCGGGAATTTTAACAAAAACAAGCGTCAACTTATTATACTATTAAAATTACTCCAAACTCTGAAGGCTGATTTACACCAAATGTTCTTCATAAACACTAAATATTTTTTATTGTTCTTCATTAACACCAAAAAAACCTACGGAGTAATGTTTTACTACGAGTCTACAAGTGTTGTTCAACCAAAAAAGGAAAAAAACATTTATTTATTGTTTAGAAAAAATTTTGTGTACCTATTTCATATATGAGATTAGACTGGATAGGATGGGTCATAATACCCAGTCTTATATGTGAAACGTGTTCACACAATTTTTTGTGTTTATTGTTCAACTAAAAAAGAAAAAAACATTTATTTATTTTTTTGGGGAAAAGGAGAATGGGACTGCCCAAGGAAAATAAATAGGATCAGGGAGCTATGCTGTAACCCGTGATTTCTCGTGACTATTACTCTTCAAAGCCCAATCAAATAAATTAGTCCCTCAAGAAAAATGTTATTGGGCTCAGTAGCTTACTGGGGTCAGTCAAAACAAACCAATATCCACTTGAACAAAACAAAACAGGAGCGTACTTACCAACATCATTATGTACCTCCCAATAACCCAACATGCCGAATTAAATTAAACTAAACCCTTCAATAAAAATTCCATTCCAATGCCAACCAAAATCATCACTGAATCACATGCCGCTCAGTGACAGCAGTGTCTCCCTAACGGCTATATTTGATCATATTTCCTTTTTATCATCCTTCCCACCATTCATGCACCATTTCCTGTTCCATTATTCATTCATTAACTATATAGTATCAGATTTAGATCCCACATCACCACTAACGGTACCTTTTCCTAGCTACATTACTACTAACATTAACACAAGTTCACAACCCATAATCTCACATTCACTAATATTACACTCCTGCACTCCATTATCTCTCTTAGTTAGCTAAATGGAACCTCCTAAGGTTCAACATGTGACCAAGGCCTCCTCGGACGAGCTCCTACGCAAGTTTGCACCAATAGACGACGACGAAGACGACAACATAGACACAGAAACAGCAAGGAAATCATCAGCCAAGCGTAGGAGGACGGTTACCACGAAGACGGGCCGAAAGAAGAAGAGTAAAGTTCATGATGAGGAGCATGAAGAAGAGAATGAAAATGAGAATGATGAGAATTGTAATGTTATGAATAATAATGGGAGTTTGAGCTTAAGGGTGGTAGAGAAGAAATCACTTCTTTGTAAGCAAAAGGGAAAGGGGAAAAGATCATCAAGTGGTGGCAATAAGTTGCTTAGAAAGATGGGTATTTCGAGGAAGATGAGAAGCAATAATAAGTCTGTTCTTGGTGCCATAGAAAAGGTTTGTTTGATTTTCCATCTTTATATTCTTGATCAGTTAGCATATGCTATGGATAGGGGAAGCCATGAATATATAAATTTTTCCAACATATGTATTAAGTGATTAGATTACAGGGTTATTTACATCTAATGGTTACTTAAATTTTCATCATAGCTAGTTAAATTGTTCATTAATTATGTTATAGATGTGTCTTTTTATGATCTCCTGGCTGAATTTTGTTTTGCTTGTAGCAACATGTGATTTTTACTCAATGTAAGTTATCCTGGGATTAGCAACTAGCTAGTCTATCATCATTATGTTAGAATTGAGTCCATAAATTTCAACTTATTGTTACAAATGTATGTTAACTTAAATTGAAATATATTTGAGCTGTTTTTATTGGCTTCTTCAGACTTCAGTCACTTTTTTTTTGAGACTTCAGTCACTTTTTTTTTTGAGACTTCAGTCACTTGATTACAAAAAAGATAATCATTATTGATGATAAGTTAGCAACTTAGCATAATTAACTACATAAGTTATCCAAATGAAGGGAATTAAAAACGTTGAGCTTTCATATGAAGTAGTTAGAAATAATTTGCAAATTATCAATACTAAGTCTTTATTCTATGAAGAATCTCATTTTCATATGCTCTCTAAGCTCAATTTTACAACAAAGTATCTATGGTGGCGTGAACTATTCAAAATTTGAAGCTTGATTCATTACTTTGTCCATAATACTAATTTGCATTTTGTCTAATCTTCTACTAATTTCTTATATCTTTCTGTTCATATGGGAAGCGCAGACATGGAATAAAGCACTTAGAGGCGCGTCAGAGGTCTTCATGGACAAGCATTACAATCGCCATAGGCTTTTGATAAGCGATTCGGTTTAATTAGTACAGGAAGAGCTAGGAGGAGATCAGGAGAAAATAAAACAGAAAAGAAAAGAAAGTTCGGATAAGTGGATCTTAGTTTGTAAAATAGTATACTCAGTTCTTATTCGTTCATTCAATTAATTGTATGGTTTGATTCATCCTTAATTCATCGTTATTTTTGTCCAAGGTTAATATAGTTAGTGAACTAATCCCTGCAGATATATAACTTGTTCACTTGCAGTTCATTGTCGATTTGTCCCTGACATGATGTTATGAGCAATCATTCAAATCATCAATGTAAATGAAAGAATGTCTTGTCAAGGCCTTAGTACTAAAATTGGTTGTACATTTTGATAAGCTAAAGTTAAAACTAGATGAAATAGATAATACAACAACAACAATCTCATCTTAATCCCATCTTATCTCAGCTTAATCCCATCTAAGATAAGGTATTAAGGGAATCTGATGTACGTAGTCTTATCCCGATTTGAAAAATTGGTAGACTGTTTCCAGAAAATGAAGGTGCCAAACTTGAATAAAGAAAAACAACAAGATCATCTAGTTGCACATATAATGAATAAATGTACTGTATTAGAAGAGTGACTTACATTTCTGTTCAAGAAATGAAATGCTCATAAATGAATTATTAAAGAATATAAATTAGAAAGAAAAATAATTTAGTAGTAACCAAGAGGAAAATAATTTTAGTGCAGTCTACATACTTTTTCATAAGCTTATAATATAATGAAAAATGGCACATGGCACATGGCACCTAACTGAAGCTGCTAACTCTATTTGGATAACTGGACTTGACTAGCTGGATTGACCAGATGATATGAACAAATTGGAGGAGGCCCAGGAGGGTAACTAGTTGATTTGTAGCTGGTGGAGATGAAAAAGCTAGTTAAACCAGCTTGTTATCAAACACGTTTTTTCTTTGAAAGCATCATACACGATTTTTCGATATGAGCAGTTTGTTTTTTTGGTCAAAATAGTCATGACACAACAAGCTGCCTCATTAAGCTTAACTATCAAACAAGGCCATGATATAGTTTGAAGAATGGTATATCATAGAGATTTTCAATCTTGTGTAATTGCATCACTATTTGCACTACAAACAATGATGAAGTTTTATGGGTTTGTCATGGGTTCATATGTACCTTCTACCGCAGGATTTGAATTCACAAACCATTTCAAAATGGTCTCCTCATTTTGGCGGTACCTTAAGCGATACGAGGCTTCTATGATTAATAATTTGTCACAATTTACTTTGACAATTCTGACCTAGTGACACATGTACATGTCTCGGATGACAAGAGTTCCTTTTGATGTTTATACTTATTCAACCCTTAAGGCTGGAGGTTTGATTCTTATTGGTCTTAGTGCCTCGCTTTACACCAAAAAATAAAACATATTGGCTATATCATCCATCCTCAAAAGCATCTAAAACTAATTACGGCATAACCAATTATCTATCTTAATTTAATTATGGTCTTGAATTCAAAAATCGAGCAATAAAGTGCTAGACTGCTAGCAAACTAAATTGCCAAAACCAGAGTTTTTGCATAGCACTAAGTACGACTAGACACTATTTCATTTGGTAAGAAGTGTTGGAAAACTTGAAACTTCAGTGATGTGCTTGCCATATAACCCCACAAGCCCACAATCCACGGCTAAAATGACCTTCTTTTAGTCGTGTTTAGCCCCAATGCATTCTTAAAACACAAAAAATTATATCGATCGTTTTATATATGAGATTTGGTATTGTGGTCCTTCTATTAGTTATTAATGATCAATCAGATAAATATTAAGGTGATATAAGTTTGTATGTTTTTTTTTTTGAAGGGAAAAGAGAGTTTTCATTAAATAATAGCCATACGGCATCTACAATCGAAATTGACATTAATAGGATATGAAATCAACATTGCAGAATACATTCGAGAACAAAACCTATTTGTTAGCATCCCTCTCTTGTTAAACGACTTCCTTTTCATCGCTGTCTTCAATTGTTTGGATGTTAACAATTAAAGTAGGCTTCACTAGTTCACTCCAACAAGAAAAACTGAAAATGATATCATTAAAATATGAATTTGATTTTTTATATAAAAAATCAATAAATGTAGATTTTCCATTTTAGTTTTTTATAAAAAAGAAAAAAGAAAAGAAAAAGGTTACTCAAACCTCAAGGCTCCAAGGCACACAGTAGACAGAGCCAGAGAGCCAGAGAGTCGAATCATCAAAGCAAACCCAGGAACACAAACTTAACCTCATCTTGGCCGCTGTCTCCGCCTAACCACACCCCATTGGCCAAATGCATTCCACTCTCCCTCTCTTCCCCTCTCACATCCACAATCATATTACTTAAATAAATAAACAAACAAATAAACAATAATAATACTCCCTTCCTTGTTTGGACAAACCCTTTTCATATATATATCTCCCATTCTTCCAACCTCATTTCCCCTCACAATAAACAAAACCCAAGAAACAAAAAAAGAAAACAAAAGAAATGAATGGGTTGATAAAAAGTTCATGTTTATTATCATCATGGTTGTTGTTAAATAAGCAACAAATACAATCATCAAGCTGCTTGAGCTATTATGTCCAGACAGCTTTGTTCCATTCTACCTCCGTTTTAGAACGTGGTCGTCGTGTTAACTGGAGCTCTGTATGCCTCCTCTCTCTTTCCTCTCTTTGAATGTTTTTTTTTTAAGTAAAAATGTTGTCTTTATTGTTGTGATTATTGGAATTTTCCGTGTGGGTGTTTTTGAATTTGGTTGTTGATGTTAACTGTGAAAATGGGTTGTTGAGAAAGTGTTGAATTTGTATTGTATTGAATTTGATGGGTGTAGTGTGGCTATTGTTTTTTTGTGATTATTACTGTATTAGTTTTTATTTAATGGGTTTGTTTTTTTTTTGTTGTTGGAATTTTCATTTGGGTATTTATGATTGTGGCTGTTGTTGATAAAGTATTGAATTTGGATTAAATTTGATGGGTGGAATTTATTTATGATTATCTCTGATTTTGGTGTTAGTATCAAATATGGAAATGAGTTGATGAGGAATGTTTAATTTGGTTGAATTGTGTATATGAGATTGAGGAATGATGAGTTGGAAGAAATTGAAAGGAAAGACAGAAAAAAAGATTGAAGCTTTAGCATTGGGTCAAGCTTTAGACTTTGGCTTAGAGGATTCCTGTGTTGTATTTGATCGGATGCACATTATGTGCTTAAATTTTGCACTGTTAGGTATGGACTATGGATTGGATTTTTCTGTGGATATTGATTGTATCATGTGGAATAGATCGGTTGAACGAATTGAGGAGAGGACTATGAAAGAAAGAAACGAGCTTTGGCAACAGAATCATCCTTATGAACTTGGTGTTAGCTGATTTCTTATTTGGGGTTTGATTGAATTCATCATATGTTGAAGTTGGGCTCGGATTTAGTGGTGAATGTTTTTGTATCTTTCAAGGATGAGTTGAAATGGAAAAAAGGGAAATTTGGCATAGGGTTTGTTGGTTTGGATCATGGCATGGCGGTGATATGATAATATCTATCATATGTAGAATTGAAGAATTGGGCTTAGATTATAATGTAAATTGATGACTTGAAGGTAAATAAAAAGAAAAGATATGGCTTTGGTATTTCTATAATTGTTAAGTGATAAATTTGTGGAGACGTTTTTTTTTTTTTGGGAGAAATATGGGGTCACTGTATTGGGTTTAGGTTGAAAATTTTGAAGATGTTGTATGATGTTGACCAATAAGTTGGAAAAAAAAAGAGAAAGGTAGGAGCTTTGGGTAACCTTATGTTTTGTTTTTCCCCTTGATTTACAGCATTTTGTTTACTACAGTGGGTTGCAAGTTGGGCAATGTGGGAAATGATTGTTCATATAATGTGCGTGGGTTTCTGTAAGATCCCCCCCCCCCCCTCTTCTCAATGGGAAGTGAGTTTCAGAATCGCCATGGTTAAAGTGTTTTGAAGAGATTTACCGCCCCAAAAGGAATTTTGGTTGAGTATCTCACTGTTCAAGTGTGTTGAAGAGAATGTATGAGTTTCAACCAAATTTGTCAGAGCAGTACTATTGTAATGAAATCTGGAACTATGAATTAATGTGAAATCTTTGATTCAAATTATCATTTTCTATTTCTTTTACATTTTATACCTTCACTGTGATAACCTGACTTTGGTGTGTGCCTGCTTGTGGTACTTGACTTTCTGTACTGGCGGGAGAATTTGAATTGTTGGATTGGACATATTAGACTTCTTGGTACTTCCTTGTTTACTATGTTGGAGTTGCGATGTTATGCTGATGATGTTATTAACTTAGTATGCGGTGTTATGTATAATTGTAACACATGGTGCTTTTCTTATTCAGAGATACAAAAACAACAACTACAGAAGATCTAGGAAGAACCCTTTCAAGCAACAACTACTACGGAATATAAACGCTTATGCTGAACGCATACTTTTTGTGAGTGAATTTATGCTTTTATTTTAGTGCCGTGGGGGCAAATCAAAGATGAATAAGTTTTGGTATTTGTCAGCATATGAGTATTTCAATCAATAGTTTATGTTGTCTGTTGGGCGGTACTTTTGTAGTAGTTTTAAAGTAATTTTTGATGCTTTACAAACTTTTGCATAGTAGATACTGGTGTGTCATTTAACTTCTGGAGAACTTCTAGTTAGTATTTGGTATTTGTTCCTTATTGAAACTGCTCTTTGAGCTTTGCAGTTACTAATTGAAAAACTAGGGAGGTTGTGGAACTTGTGTCGTATCTGAATCTGATGCTATGCTGTATGAACGGGGTAATTTTGCACATTGCTGGGATCTTTTGTCAGGGCCAAGGGTGTTTTGATGTCTTAAATAACCATGAAAAATCTCTGGAAAGCCTTTACTCCCAACTACTGATTAAGTAGTATATAAGTGAAGATATATATACTTGGTGCTTGGTTGCTAGAGAAAGTGAGAATGTAGATGGATTCGTAAATCTCCTTGTACAGGTCACATCTTCAGCTCCTTGTTTATTGGACCGTTGGCATATTTTCTGAGCATGTTTTACTGTAAATGGTTTTGAAAATGTAGATATTTTGATTCTTCTGATTTCAGTTCTCAAGTGAGCAACGTTTGTTTGGTTTAAAGTGCTTGTCTGTCGTGACAGAGATAAATCGGGGAATGGGTTGACAGTTTCGATCTGCTCAGTTCAAGTTTATATTTGTATTAGAGAAAATTTACAAAAGTACCAAACTTTATTTTTTGTTGTACAAAGATACCAAACTTGACACTTTTCTTTTTAAATCGATACTTTTATGTTATTCAAACAATTCCGGACGAAAATACCCTCATGTGTATGAGAGGGTATCTTGGTTGTTAGACATATTCCCTATTTCCTTTTTTTTTCCCCCATTTTCCTTTAATTTTTTTTGTGTATGCCCTTTGTTTCTCTTTGTCTTCTCCTCTTCTCCTTTTCTTTGTCAGTCTTAATTCCTTCCTCACATTTTTCTCTCTCTGTAAGTGGTAAATGCACGCGTCCTTTTTTTTCTTCTCCTCTCAATATCTGCACCTCACTAGCATATAATGCTTTGAAAATTTTCACAAGTATCTTGCATTGTATATGCTATTGATAGGGAGAGAAAATGTGAGAGAAGAATTGAGATTGACAAAAGGAGAAGACAAAGGGAAATAGACGGAAAACATTGAAAATTAAAGGGAAAGGGAGAAAAGGGAGGGATATGTCTAAACCAAGATACCCTCCCACACACGTAAGGGTATTTTTGTCCGAAATTTTCTGCTAAACAAAAAAGTATCGATTTAAAAATAAAAGTGTCTAGTTTGGTACCTTTGTACAAAAAAAATAAAGCTTGGTACTTTCATACAAAACCTCAACAAAGTTTGGTACTTTTGTAAAATTTTCTCTTTTTATTATGCACCGAGTACTGTAACACGTGTTATTTTCTCCTCGTGCTCTGGTCATAAGAAGGAATGTCCTTGGAATAGTATGCAGCTGGTGATAGAACTCTGATTTTATCCATTTTTACGAATAATAGTGTGCGCATCTCCAGATTTTTAGTTAATCAATGTAACTAATTTTGATTAAGTTAGAGGAATGTATGGACTATGGTCTTGGGTAAAATTAATACTAATGACATACGTCAATGCTGAAGGCCTACCTTGAATTTGTCTTCGGATATTCGTGTCATGTGTGGACAAAGTAGCGAGAATAGCACTCACTTGTTTCTTCATTGTGAAGTGGCATCGTATGTGTTGAAGAGATTGTTTGGCATGAGGAGAGCATTGAGTGTGCCCTTTGCGCATTCACACCCACTTGCAACAGAAGTATATTATGTTAGGGGGTGATAAAGAGTGTAAGATTCTATGGAGGTGTGCTTATATGTCTATCCTTTGGTGCTTTGGTTAGAGAGGAATGCTCGAGTTTTTGATAGAGTTTCTCTTTCAATGAAGAATCTCTGAGAAAGTGTGAATTTCTTGGCTTCGTTGTGGGCGAAAGCGGTAGGGTGCTTTAGAAGTACTCCTATTTACATTTTTGCAACGTAATTGGGAGAACTTGTAAAATTATCAATAGGAATCCTCTTCCCTCTCATTTTTGCAACGTAATTGGGAGAAAGTTCTATAAAAAAAGTAATTATGATTGAGTTGCTATCTTTATCTCTAATATCATGATGTAGCAGACATTATGAGCATTGGAACTAGTCTGTTTCTGATAACCTCTGCCTTGTCAGTGGCGTTGGTGCTATTTAATTATTGTATCTTATACTTAAGTCGGGGATCTCTTCTACAGTTACTGACTTGTATCCACCTTTCTTTCCATTGCAGGACTGGCAGTCCGGCTTTGACCCTGATGAAGGACAGTCGAATAAGGGGCCTTCTTGGTTCAAACCAACAAATAATGGATCCCAAAATAAACAAAATCATGGTCAGGGACGTCATTCTAAGGGAAGAGGTAAGTGCATCTCAGATTTTGAGCTTGTTCGCAAACATGTTTGCCATTCCTTTTTTTTTCTCGGGAACTTATGTGCTTCTCTGCCACCTGTGTCAACTTCTAATTCCACTTTACACATTTACTTCTAATTCCACTTTACACATGTAACTTGTTATCGTCACATATTCTGTCTCCAAATTTATGTTGATAGAACTCTGATTCTTGTCCATTTCTACAAATTAATGTGTGTGCATCTCCAGTTTTTCAGTTATTTAATATAAATTATGTATTTTTTATTATATTGGCCAACTAAGTCTATCTTTATTGTTCTAAAAAAAAGTCTATGTTTATCACTTTATTCCTGAAGTAGCAGACATTATGTGTACTGGAACCAAGATAAACAAGAAGTACAGTACTACCGTAAGAGGAGAAGAGCAGGTGGTGTGATGGAAAAAAAAGGGGTATCTTCTTCTACTTCTCTAGAGCCTAATCCCAAATCCATTTGGGGAACTGCTTGTAAGGGCCTCATGTGACACACACCCGCACCCGCACCCGCCCACGCCCTTAACAGCCTGTTACTAGCCTACCACATAACCCTCCTTTATTTAGGTAAGAGACCTGTATTGCAAAGAATCCCATAACACTATAGGTGGAGTTACAAAAGAAATTGGTATGATTTGGAAATTATTATTAAAATGTACCACAATGTGAAAAAAGGAGTACTAGAATGAGTAATCACAGTAATGCGTATTGCTTGCTTGCCTTACCTTGGAGCCTTCTTTCTGTTGAGTTGATGGTAGAAAATGTACAAGTTCATGGTAGAATTTTGGTTATAATTCAGTGCGCTGCTGTTTCCAATGAGGCATGAGGGTTGAACAGTTCACTTGACTTTTTATGGAAGACCTGAGGATCACTTGCTCATCAGACTTTCATGAATTACAGACATTTTTTAGGCCTACGTACAATTTTGAATCTAAGTAGTAATTTCTAAGATAGACACGGTTGTGCTTATTGATATTCTTGCTAATCCAACTTCAAGGGTGAATCATTAGTCTTATTTTTACTGTTTGTGTTGGTGTAATGATATCTGCTTGTTATTCTATGGATCTGGTTTTGTTATTTCGTGTCCTGGCTTGTGTAAATGGAATTATGGAAAAGAGTACTCAAGGTTAAGTTGTTAACTCATGGTAGCATGGAATTTTTTCAGTAGTTGGTCCCGAAGAAATAGCATTTACGTATTTGGGTTTGTCAGTGTTGAGAAAATTGGATTACATTTGTTGAAGAGACTCAACCAGACTACAACGACTACAACAAATACAACAAACCCAGTGTAATCCCCTTCAAAGGGGTACTAGGGGCCTAGGGGGTCAGGATGTATCCAACCTTTCCTCTGCTTCAAACTTACAGAGAGGCTGTTTCCGAGAGTGAACCTAATGCATTGAAGTATTGACTTCCCGCAACTTCACAAAATATACCGAACAGTTAATTAGCCATTTTGATTTAGTCCATATTCGCCTACAGCTGAACTATAGTATTAGTTCTTTCAACTGGACAAATTTGGAGTCTAAATCCATAAAATGGACTAGTTGAACAGCAGTATACATTTACTGGGATTCAGTGCGTATATGGTGTTTGTAACTCTGCAGGACAGCATCATGAATGCATTGATTTTCATGCCATCACACGCGTTAATACAAAAAATGCGTCTCATTACTCATGAGTCGAGGCAAGGGAGACTAGGTGAGAAAGAGAACTGAGGGAGTAAGGCAATGAGATTACACTGTGATTTCCATGTTCTTGTAATTTAGATGTGGTTAGTAGAACCCACTATTCTTGTTAGAGGTAGGAGAACAGGGTGGGTGCCAGTCTGGAGCTTCTGTGTCCCAATTAACTTAATCTGACCCGTTCGTAATTATCCCAAGGATGTGGGATACAAGATGGCGCACAAAAGTGGGAGTTGGGCACAGGTGTTGCTAACGATTACGTTACATTCATTCGTGTTGAATTATTTTGGGCCACCGCGGGAATGGTTTTTAAAAACCTATATCAGGTCTCATATCGGTTTTGGTGATTTCGCCTCAAGGTTCTTTCAACCTGGCATATAAGAATGCTAGATTTTCTCTACTGTGGGCACTCTCTCTCATTTCTCCGTTTTCCTATTTTAAGGTTACATTTACTATGATTGATCTGTTTTCAGGAAAATTCAGCTTTTGTGCAGACGATGACGATGATGACGATGTAGAATCCGTCTTTCGGGCAGCATTTGGAGACCGATTTTTCTTTTCGTCATTTGTTGATGAAGATTATTCTAACTGGAGTGGCTCTTCACGAAACTTTAACCGTCACAGAAGGTCTTCGAGACAGTCCAGGAGACATAAACAGCACAATGAATACGAAGACGAAGATGAAGATGAACATGAATATGAACGTGAACATGACTATGCATCAGAAAATCGATATCCTAAATCAAATCTTGCTCCAGAGAGGAAAGCTCTTGGCTTGACTGCTTCTGGCCCTCTGAAACTTG